>JAQFYB010004849.1:0-15251 GCA_034694085.1 Pogonognathellus longicornis
TGTTATGTTATACAGATAAAGACTGTTCATGCAAATGGCTATTCATGACACACTAATAAAACCTAACTTTGAACTTTACCCTTACCTCGCTTGCTACCGATATGGACATGTTTCAGTTTATGTTGTCCATAGACGTTTTGTAGCATGACAACCTGACTTGATAACTGATCTTCATCGTTTTTTTTCAAAGCGAGATTGGTAAAGCAATAAACTATTCTGTTGTGGCTCTTTTCAGTTCTTTGAGGGTTTTAGGTTTAGGATTAAAAGCATTTGCCTTCAAAGTACCCCTCTGAAAATTATGGTAGTAAAAGTAGTCGCACAGGGTGAAGTCATTAGTTAAAGAAGGTCATTCAGTAAATGCATCTTCTTCAATCCATCGCCCGGTGAGATTTTTTATTTAGCCAAGCCCGTACTTCATCCCGATAACCAGGCTCGTCGTCCTCCATGAACCGCAGGCACCGTAGGTCACTATTTTGAGATACATGCCTTTTTAATTCCTTAAACATTATGAATTGGATTCTGCTGCAACGTTCTTCGGGAAAAAATTACCCAAGCTTTTGGCTAGATGTGACGCAAGCTATAACTGTTACAAATTTTGGGCTGTTCAACTTTTGAACTACACCTGCATTTTTTAAACTACAATTCAACAACCATCAAGGCTGCAACGATAGTTTAATTTACTTCTGAAAATCGGTATAGTGTCATATTATATGATTCTCTTATACATCCCTTCCTCATTTGGGGAGTAGTAGCAGCATCCGAAATGTCATTTTAGTTAATTATTGGGTCTCACTATATATTTTATATTAGTTTACAATTAACATTATTCGGTACTCTTTGTTTATGCGACTTTGAAATCCGAAGCCTGCAATTTATAAATTTCCAGCATTATTTTATTCAGCTTATTTGGGTTCAATTTTTGTATTTTAGGGCTGGGCTTAAAATTTCAAATTTTCGGTGCATGGCCAACACCGTCATATTTCTGAAGTTAAGAATAGCCATTCAATAATTTTAGTTAGCATTTTGTAGTACAGATGGTCGTTGGTTATTTGGACTCAGTTTTGAATTAAGAGTTGTCGGCTATGACCAATTTCATTTCCAGTGTGTATTTTATTTCCAAGGACTTCGTATTTATTTTCTGACACTACGGTTAGAGTTGGAGCCAAACGTGAGTAAAGCTTGAAGGGTTCCAATAGTAATTGAAAAAATAAATGTGATTATTTTGATTTTTCTCCCGTATGAATGTTTCCCAATTCTGACTTTCAAAGGTAAGCAAGCAATTTTCCTTTTCGAAAAGTATATTGTTTCCTCTGTATTGAAAAGTGGCCTGGTTTGATATTTCCAGGATGTTAAGCAAGAATTAGAATGATCATAAAAGAATCCGATATTCATTATAACTATTATCGAACCAATAGTTGCAGTCAACGACAAAGAAGCAATAAAAGCAATAGTGTTCCAATTTAAATGTTTGATTTGTGTTAATAGTAGATAATTTGCAATGTAGATTATTCGCTTCGCCACAAATTGAAGGAATAGAAGTGGAGTTGAGTAAATGTCATTTACATCTTGTAGTACAATAAAATGTGCATTGTAAATCGAAAGTATTGTCTTCAATTGACGCATTTCCATTTTGGAAATGTAATAGCTTTTGCCAAATCTGAAAAAAAAAATTGAATCAATGCTTCGCCATTACTGAATAAAAACATGGATATACATTTATATAATGACTTTTTAACATTTTGGTGAAAACAGGCATGCATGAAGAATTAAAATCCATCTTCTTTAAACTTTTTTCAATACTGTTCAATCTTTAGGTACCTAATAAAAATTTATTGCCTGTGCCAGAATTTCTAATACCCTTTTGTCTTATTGTAATAATTTTATGAATACCTAAGCCATCAATTATTTGTAAAATGTCTTACTTTATTTCGTTGAGGAATAGTTCTGCATTCCAACACAGAAGAACAGCAGAAGCAACTGTAAACACAACAATTGCCAGTCCAGTGTTTACTCCAAAACTAAAGATTGCGATGAAAGGAAATAGGTTTTGCAAATTGTGGTCCACCTTATTCAAACACGAAGTCATGAATATTTTGTCGTTCGGCTGAGTTACTATGTGTAAAACAAATATCAATGGTACTAATATTGTTGCAATGCAGCAAAAGGTCAGAATATTTTCCACAATCCCAACTCTATTTCGATCAAATGTTTTGATATACATTTCTGCAATTAAAAAAGAGATTTGTTTGAACAAATAAATTATTATGTCATATTTTCAATTACAAGGTTCAAATATTATGAATCATTAGAGTGAATTTTGAAATGCAGATATTTATGTACAGAATAAAAAAATGAGTTTAACTTACTTCTCCACGCAATAAAAGCATACAGACTTTTGTTAATATAGCTTACTAATTTGTCCGATTTTAAGATTATAATATAAGCAAGGGTAAGTATATTGTGAAAAACGGTAATGGAGATAAAAGCCAAAGCCAAATTGTTCTACCAACATTTATATAAACCCAATAAAGTCTATATCAGATGCACAGCTGTTTGCTGAATCAAAACCTTGAACGGCTTTTAAGTTTGTGAAAGTAAAGATAACCCCACGTGGAGACAACAGTGACAACACTCATTCATTATGGAGCAGTAGATAAATACTACAAATTATACCAGTTAATCCTGTTTATGTACAGGTTGGTTCAATCGCTTAGTTAACTGTTGTTATAAGGACGCTCCATTTCCCCATGCAGTTGGAGATTTAACTTATGATTTAGACACCTTCAAATATGCACGAATATTCTGCCAAATTAAAGTGAAATTACCCAAGTTCAAGTATCGGTACAGCAATTTTAATTATATTACATTAAAAATATGGGATCGACATTCTTTTTATGCCATGAAATTATACTACCTAATATTTACCATTGTTTTACATACGACTGTAGACGAATTTCAACTGTATGTTCTATCCGAAAGCAATTTCAATTTTGCTTCATAACTTTCTGTTCTAAATCCTAAATTGTATTCAAAAATGCTGTGAATATGTAAAAACTGATTAACCTAATTATTTCTCTAATCAATAATTTTTCTTAAGCCTTGCATCGCTACTTTCCCTGAAACATCTCGAATTAGGATATTTTCGCAGCCATTTTTACGTTTTTACTGATCTTAGTCGATTGCTTTCGCAATGACGGAATGTTTAGAAGCTGCTCGAAAATAAAGGGCACTGCATAAATGTAAAGGCTGTTACGTCAACACAAAATCTTTCAATGGAGCCACCACAATTATGTAAGTCTTATATTTTAACGGTGGAATTATACACATCCATCTTGGTGGTTGTGGCCCTGGCTGTTTAGGCCTTGCGTTGCGGTACATATTTTTGCATCCGACATTCCGACCCAACATCAACAGTTTGTGGACTTTCATTTTAGATAGCTATTTGGTGAGGCATTCCCGTTGACCATGCAGCAGCAGCAAGGGAAGGAGGAGTAGATTTAATAAATTTTACGTTATTGTAATTGGCTTCTGCCATATATAATCCCCTTTTGGCGGCCTGAAAAACGTTCAAATAAACTTTAAAAAAATTGTATTTTGAAATGTTTTTCTGGACTTGAGCTTTTACTGCGAGTAATTTTTAGCTTTGAAATTTTTGAAAACAATCTTTGCATAGGCTTATATTTAACAAATAATTCGCTTTGGAAATGTATATTTCACCATAGCCCTGAACGGTACCTTTATACTTTATTTTCCTGATTTAGCTTGATTAAACGGAAATAATTTAATCGCCCCTATATTTAGGGGGAAATAACTCAATACTTAATTGTTGCTGTGAATGGGTTACTTTTTCCAACTCCAATTTTTTTATTTACCAATAACCATTCTAAAGTCCCTTACATTTATAGTGAACCATAAAAATAATTTTACATTGTAATTAGTCATTATTTATTAGTATATGTACAAAATAATTATTCTGCATATATCAATAATTGTAATTGAACCCATGAGTATATTATATTTATCTAAATGATTCTACATAGTTTATTATTTGTAATTTGAGATGATCAGTATATATGTATAACATAATTATTTTATATTTTAAGAACAAGATCGTTTTTACTAATCGTGGCCCTTACCGTTATTCACAATATCACATGTTTACAAACATAAAACTTTTTAATATGACGGCAAGAGCACGCAGATGATACCCAATTGACAGGAATAAATTTCATCATGAATTATCGGTTTTTATTTAGTTTTCAGTTCAAGAGTGTATACAGGATTGTATACTTTAGTGTAGTTTCAATTAACATTATTTGGTACTCTTTGTTTTATACGACTTTTATGAAATCCGAAGCATGCAATTTATAAATTGCCCAACAGCATTTTATGCAGCTTATATGAAATTTGGCTCAAATGACTCATTTTGTTATTCAGGGCGGGGCTTAAAATTTCAAATGTTCTGTGCATGGCAAGCACCATCATTTCTTTTTGAAGTAAAGAAGAAACATTGAATATTTTGGTTGGAGTTTTTTAGTACAGCTTGTCGTTGGTTATTTGGATTCAGTTTTAAATGAAGAGTTGTCGGGCATGACTAATTTCATTTCCAGTGTATTTTATTTCGAGGGATTTTACATTTATTTGCTGACATTATGATTTGAACCAAACATGAGTAGAGCTTGAAGGGTTCCCATAGTAATTGAAAAAATAAATCTGATTATTTTGATTTTTCTCCTGTACGAATGTTCCCCTATTCTGACTTTCAAAGGTAAGCAAGCATTTTTCCTTTTTGAAAAGTATAGTGTGTCCTCTGTATTGAAGAGTGGCCTGGTTTGATATTTCCAAGATTTTAAACAAGAACTAGAGTGATCATATATGTATCCAATATTCATTATAACTGTTACCCAACCAAGGGTTGCAGTCAACGACAAAGAAGCAATAAAAGCAATAGTGTTCCAATTTAAATTTTCAATTTGAGTTAATAATAGATAATTTGCAATGTAGATTAATCGTTTGCCCAAAAATTGAACAAGTAGAAGTGGAGTTGAGTAAATGTCATTCACATCTTGTAATACAATAAAATGTGCATTGTAAATCGAAAGTATTGTGTTCAACTGACGCATTTCCATTTTTGAGATGTAGCGGCTTTTGCCAAATCTTAAAAGAAAATTGGGATCAATGCTACGTACGCCATTACTGTTTAAATAGTTTAAAAACGTCGAAACTTTTATATAATCACAATATTTTAACATTTTGCTGAAAACATGCATGCAGGCATGCGGGGTAATCACTAATATTACTACTACTAGTCAATCGTTGTTCAGTACGTATCATTACTGGATGTACTTGATAGTACTTTACTTAATATACAGGGTGACAGGGAAATGAAGTCAACAGTTGGTCCGAACGCTCCAGCCAGTACCCCAGTTGGGGAAGTAAATGATGTAAACATGGTAAACGAAGCTATACCGATTGTCCTTCATATAAAAATAGATTTATTTGAATACCACTTCCGGTTAATAAACTATTGCAACTTTAATTAACAAACTTCCAAAATATCCTTTGCACAGCATTAAAAACCACAATTACTGAAATATTGAAAAGTATTTAATATTTAAGACTGAATCCAAACTGAGCTTCCCCTTCATCACACCTAATTTGAAACGATTTATTACTCATCTATGCATGCCTTTTTACAAGTTGCAAATAGAATTCAATTGAACTCGGTTATTGCAAGTTTTCCATACCGTAATTCACGGAATACAATCCCATGGGACAAAATACAACCCCACTGGGGTTGTATTTGAGTAATCCTGAACAAAAATAGCCATCCAAACCACAGAAGCCCATGGACAAAATACAAGCCTACCTACCTAAATTACACTTACAACTTCTTATCAGAAAGCAATGACAGGACGTTTAACTTGAGAATGTTCAACCTACGTTATTTAAGTTAGTATCCTTACAATGTCCAATTTTGGAAGTTTGTCAATTAAAATTGCACTAACTTCTTAACTGGAAGTGGTATTCAATTAAATTTGTTTTAATTAATTAATTAATTAATATGAAGGGTAATCACCATCATTTAAGGTGTTTACATCATATAACATGTTTAAAAATACTGTCAACTCCATTTTCCTGTCACTCTGTTTGTGTATGGGTGGCTAATTATACTGTCCCTGGCTAATTGTCATTTGGAAGCATGTATTTTAGGCATGAGGACAGTATAATTGACCCACTGGCTAACTATACTGTCCCTGGCGTACTATTACGTGAACTACGGTATGTTATATTCTGTGAATCCGAAGCATCAATAAATTGTTAAATACCTTTTACGTTATTTCATTGAGGAACAGCTTTGCATTCCAGCACAGGAGAACTGCAAAAGCCACGGTAAACATTACCATTCCCACTGCAGTGTTTACTCCGCAACTAAAGATTGCGATGAAAGGAAATAAGTTTTGAAAACTGTGGTCCGTCTTATTCAAACACGAAGTCATGAACATTTTGTCTTCCGGCTGAGTAAGTAAGTGTAAAACCAATATTAAAGGTACTAATATTGTTGCAATGCAGCAAAATGTCAGAATATTTTCCACAAACCCAACTCTATTTCGATAAAATGTTTTGAAATACATTTCTGAAATTAAAGAAAATTGATTTGTTTTAACAAATAATAGTACCTATATCATATTTTCAATTTTTTGGTTGAATTATTATGAATTATTAGAGTGAATATTGAAATACAGATATGTAAAAAAATAAAAAAAATGACGGACTTTAACTTACTTCTCCAACCAATAAAAGTAAACAGACTTCGGTTGATAAAATTTACTAATTTGTTCGATTTTAAAATTATAATATAGATAAAGATTACTATTGCCGAGAAGCAAATCAAAGCTACGCAAACTTTAAGGCTCTCTATAACACTGCCGTAAATAATTTCATGAGTAGCCCGTGCAATGAGATAAATCCAATAAGTGTGACCAAAGGCGATAAAACATCTCCATTTAACACGTCCCCGTTTCGACTTGCAAAGTTGAAGAAAATGTCCGTTTGCGATATCCCACTTCCATGAGATAGGGCTTCCCCAAAAATGACTCCAGCGTACAATCCAAGAAAAAATCTGAAGCGAGGCGTACGTGACCATCATACACTTAAAGAGATGCGTATTCGTATATTGAATATTCTTGTCAATTTTTGAAGTATTGCATTCTTTTATATCAGAAGCATTAAAATCATTTATCCCATTAGTACAAAACAATTGATCGGATGAAGCTGCTTCGTTAACGAAATGGTTTGTGGCGTAACTTTGATTATTTTCACAGCTTCAGTTGCTACTTTACAAATATAATGTCCTAGTCAAAAAAAATAATGTAACCCCCTTTTCAAAAAAAAATATTGTCCTGTTCTTCTTACATGTTATATTCGAGAATTATTGTCTGAGCTGATACAGGACAAAGCATCACTGTCAATGTTGTTGGACAAATTAAATTTAAATCCACAAAAAATTATGAAAGCCGAACCACAAATGTTGAAATTGTGTTACTAAAGCTCAGTGATTTCAATCATTCCTACAAAGGTTTAAATAAATCTACATGATTTCATGCCGTTAAATTACAATGTTAGTTGTCAACGAAGGCTGATGGAGACAATACTAACAACAATAATAACTATGATAACATTATTGCTATAGTCAGATGCTAGGTTAAAATATAAAATCCAGCTGGGCATTCTGAAATATTATCCCATTATAATTACAGTAATCCCTAATCACTAATCACACTAATTGCCAAGTAGAATTTTTTTCAAGTTATTCTATGAGGGTAGATCTACAGTACAATTCAAGCTATCCCTTTCTGACATCTGAGCACAGCCAGCATTTTTTTGCATTTAACAATGTATTTTTTAAGTATTAAAACTATCGAAATAATATTATATCTTTCTATAGTTCGTGCACTTCATGGTCACAGCCATGAAATAACGATTGAGGTCAAATGCAATGAACCTACATTACCTACAATAAATTGGTTTCACATTCTCATTTCCCTATCTACGTACGATGAAATATGCCAATACCTTTATTTACCAAATTTCTTAACTAGTTTATCCTACATTTATTTCTTTGACTCTAATTTACAGTTTCTTATTAGTCAGTGTTATATTTGATCTTGATTGTCTTGACTTTCATGCACTTTTTGAGAGTCTTTTCGACAATCGCATTCGACCGATATATAGAAATGTGACTGATATTTAGGTATACACGGAACTGTAGCACACGAGTCTACACAACAAACTGCTCTATAATTTTCACAACTTATCATAACGTAATTTATATGTTGATAAAATATTGTATTCTAGTTATGTGCAATATTTTGGAGCATTAAACGTGTCAACACATGTCAATGTCAAACATGTCCTACATTTATTCATAGTACATATTATACATGGTGACTCTAGCCGATTGGAGCCAATTTTTCGATTCTATAACGCATGCTACTTACTTGCACTTTCTTAAATATTATCAGACAAATGGAAAATGCTATACTATAATATGTAATAGGCGTTTTATTATTTTACATATCTCTGAATATTATATGTTAAATGTTTAGACATACCTACCAAATTTCCTGAATCAAAACCTTGAACGGCTTTTAAGTTTTTGACAGTAAATATAACCCCACGTGGAGACAATAATCATTATGGATCAGTAAATAAATATTAGAAATTATAACAGTTAATCCTGTGTATGTAGAGGCTGGCTCAATCGTTCACTATTGTTATAAGGACGCTCCATTTCCCCAGCTGGAGATTTAGCTTATGATGTACACACCTTCAAATATCCTGTCACATAAAAGTAAAATTACCCAAGTCTGTAATTTTAATTATGCAACATTAATAATATGGGATCGGCATTATCTTCATGCCATAAAATTATAGTATATAATGTTTAAAACCAGGGCCGGTTTTAGGCATGTGCAGACGGTGCGACCGCACAGGGCCTCGCGCTTGAGGGGCCCCGCGTTTTCTACGGGTCTCGTACGGGACTTACAAAACTTGATATAGATTTCAAAAAAATAAGTTATTTTGCGCACGAAAGTGTCCTAAATCGCAAAATTTGATACTTTTTAGGCTGATTTTGGTTCAAACTTGCTAAAAATTTTCGCGCGAAGCGCGAAATTTGCCGTTTATATCAACATTTTTATCTAGGTGCCCCCAAACCAATTCCTGGTTACGGCCTTGTTTGTAACATGAAGGTTTGCTTAAGGTATATTAAAAATTGTTGCACAGGGCCTCGCAAAACGTAAAGCCGGCACTGTTTAAAACTGTTTTGCATACGATTGTAAAACAAATTTCAACTTTATCTTCTTTCCTATTAAAGCAATTTTAATTGTGCCTCATAACTTCTGTTCTACAAGCTAAATTGTATTCAAAAATGGTGTGGATAATGTAATAACCGATTACCTACTTATTTCTTTAATTATTAGTTTTTCCTAAGCGACCCATTGCTAAACACCTCGAATTAGGATATTTTGAGAGCCATTTTTACGTTTTTACTGATCCTAGTCTATTCCCTTCTATGACTGCATGTTTTTAGGCTGCTCGGAAAGAAAGAGTATTGCATCAGTTTATAGGATTACATGAATAATCGGTTCTGATTCTTTGATATTTTTTAAGTTTTGTTCTGGAAAACGTTTGCAGTTTCACTTGAGTTATTGGATGAGACCAGTTGAGTGCCTTCTCGTTTTCAGTTCAAGAGTATACACCAGAGTATATTTTATATTGGTTTACAATTAATTATGGAGTACTCTTTGTTTATACGGCTTACATAAAATCCGAAGCCTGCCATTTATATATTGTGCAACATTATTTTATGCAGCTTATGGGAATTTTGGTTCAAATGACTCATTTTTTTAATTCAGGGAGTGGCTAAAAATTTCAAATTTTCCGTGCATGGACAGCTACGTCAAGTTTTTGAAGTAAAAAAATAACCATTGAATAATTCTTGTTAGCATTTTTTGGTTCAGCTTGTCATTGGTTATTTGAACTCAGTTTGTAATTAGGAGTTGTCGGGCATGTCCAACTTCATTCGGGCATGCCCAACTTCATTTCCAGGGTATTTTAGTTCGAAGAACTTTGAATTTATTTTCTTACATTATGGTTGGAGCCAAACGTGAGTACAGCTTGAAGGGTTCCCATAGTAATTGAGAAAATAAATCTGATTATTTTGATTTTTCTCCCGTACGAATGTTCCCCGATTCTGATTTTCAAAGGTAAGCAAGCATTTTTCCTTTTAGAAAAGTATATTGTTTCCTCAGTATTGAAGAGTGGCCTGGTTTGATATTTCCAAGATTTTAAGCAAGAATTAGAGTGATCATAAACGAATCCGATATTCATTATAACTGTTATCCAACCAATAGTTGCTGTCAACGACACAGCAGCGATAAAAGCAGTAGTGTTCCAATTTAAATTTTCAATTTGAGTTAATAATAGATAATTTGCAATGTAGATTATTCGTTTGACCAAAAATTGGAAAAGTAGGATTGGAGTTGAGAAAACGTCATTTACATCTTGTATTACAATAAAATGTCCATTGTAAATCGAAAGTATTGTGTTCAACTGACGCATTTCCATTTTGGAGAAGTAGCGGCTTTTGCCAAATCTGAAAAAGAAAATTTGGATTAATGCCTCGCCATTACTGTTTAAAAACATCGACACTTTTATATAATGACAACATTTTAGCATTTCACTAAAACCAGGCATGCATGGGCATTAAAACCATTTTTCTTTACTTTCAATACTGTTCAATCTTTAGTTAATAAAACTTTATTGCATGTGCCAAAATATTTAATACCCTTTTGTCATATTGTAATAATTTTGTGAATTAGAAGCCATCAATTAATTGTTAAAAGTCTTACTTTATTTCATTGAGTAACAGTTTTACATTCCAACACAAAAGAACTGCAAAAGCAACGGTAAACATAACCATGGCCAGTCCAATGTTTACTACCCAACTAAATGATGCGATGAAAGGAAATAAGTTTTGAAAACTGTGGTCCACCTTATTCAAACACGAAGTCATGAACATTTTGTCTTCCGGCTGAGTAAGTAAGTGTAAAACCAATATTAAAGGTACTAATATTGTTGCAATGCAGCAAAATGTTAGAATATTTTCCACAATTCCAACTCTATCTCGATAAAAGACCTTGAAATACATTTCTGCAATTGAAAAAATTATGATTTGTTTTGACAAATAATAGATTTTCACTTAGGTATTTGTAATGAATTATTAGAGTGAATATTGAAGTACAAATGACATATGTGTAAAAAATAAAACAATGACGGAGTTTAACTTACTTCTAAACTTAATAAAACTATACAGACTTCTGTTAATAAAATTTATTAAGTTGTCCGATTTAAAAATTAGAATATACATCAAGATCACTATTGCCGAGAAGCCAAGCAAAGGGACGCAAATTTTAAGGCTCTCTATAACACTGCCATAAATAGTTTCATGAATGACCCGTGAAATGAGATAAATCCAATAAATGTGTCCAAAGGCGATAAAACATATCCATTTCACACGCCCCCATTTGGACTTGCAAGGTTGAAGAAAATGTCCGTTGGCGATATCCCACTTCCATGAGATAGGGCTACCCCAAAAATGACTTCAGCGTACAATCCAAGAAAAAATTTGAAGCGAGGCGTACGTGACCATCATAAACTTAAAGAGATGCGTATTTGTATATTGAATATTTTTGTCTATTTTTGATTTATTGCATTCTTTTAAATTTTAAGACTTAAAATCATTTATTATCCCATTATCACGGAATTAAAGGATTGGATTATATAAGCTGTTTCATTAACATACTGGTTTCTCGCCCAAATTTTGATTATTTTCACGGATGTTTGAGTTTAAGTTGATATAAGACTGTAATATTTAATGTAGTATTTTATAAAACAATGAAATCCTATTTTCCAATAAAATATTTTCGTTATTGTCGTATTCTTCATACGGTCTATATTTGAGAACTATCGTTTGGTCACATACAGGACCCAACATCACCATCAGTATTATTTGATAAACTAAATTTCAATTCAAAACAATTTGTAAGTTAAACCACGAATGTTGAAATTGTGGTTGGTTACTAAAGCTCAGTGATTTCAATAATTCCTACCAAGGTTTAAATAAATCTACATGATCTCCTGCCATTAAATTACAATGCTAGTTTTCAACGAAGGCTGATGGAAACAAATTTGGTGATATAAATGTTGAGGTGATATGAAAACACATGAGATAGCCGGGCGAATCGGTCAAAACACAAAGGTGAAAGACCAGTTGTGAAACACGGCAATGGAGATAAAACCCAAAGCAAAATTTTTCAACCAACTTCAGTATAAAAACTATCGAAGTAATATATCCTTCTATTTTCTAAGACTTCATGGCGACAGTGATGAAATAACGACTGAGATCAAATGCAATGAACCTACATTACCTACAATAATTTGGTTTCACATTCTCATTTCCCTATCTACGTACGATGAATATATATATATATATATCTTTACCAATACCTTTATTTACTAAACTTTACTTGTTTATCTTACATTCATTTCTTTGATTCTAATATACATTTTCGTATTAGTCATTATTATATTTGACTGTGATTGTCTTTCATGCTCTTTGAGTCGTTTCGTCATTCGCCTTGAACACGATATTGAAATGTGACTGATATTTACGTATATACACGGAACTGTGACACAAGAGTCTACAAAACAAACTCCTCTATAATTTTCACAACTTATCCTAACGTTATTTGCATGTTTACAAAACATTTTTATCTAATTATGTGAAATATTTTGGAGCACTAAACGTGTCAACACATGTCAATGTCAACTAATGTCCTACACTTATCCATATTACATATAACATGATGACTGTGTACCGATTCGAGCCAGTTTGCAATTCTATAATGCATGCTACTAGTCTCACTTTCTCAAATATTATATGCTAAATATTTAGACATACCTACCTCTCCTGAATCAAAACCTTGAACGGCTTTTAAGTTTGTGACAGTAAAAATAAACGCACGTGGAGACAACACTCATTCATTATGGATCCGTAGATAAATACTACAAAATATAACAGTTAACCTTGTGCATGCACGGGTTGGCTCAATCATTTAGTTAATTGTTGTTGTAAGGACGCTCCATTTCCCCAGTTGGACATTTAGCTTATGAAGTAGACATATTCAATTATCAACTAATATACTGTCAAATAAAAGTAAAATTACTTACGTGCAACTTACGGTTACTAAAGCAACTGCAATTTTTATTATGCTACTTTAAAAATATCGGATTGGCATTATCATGCCATGAAATTATAGTACCTAATATTTAGTATATAGTATATAGTCCTTAGGGGATACAAGTGATTGTCTGTTCACACTTCAGTAAATGTTTCGTTAAGTCATGCCATCAGGTCGACAGCATGTGCCCTACTGGAGCATCACAAACCATGAGCTGCAAATCCCCACTGTAAATTGCTGGCGAAATGTTGGTCGTTTGGCATTTTTCGAAAATAAAATTTGGATGCATTTTTTGTTGATTTTAGCTTAAATTTACTAAAACTAGTAAGCTAAAATTTTACTAATGAATACTGATTTTACTAAAAATTTTACCCCTTCGCAGGTATATTGATCAAGCATGTGACTCATACTATATATGCTTCATTGAATTTCAATTTACTCTTTCAGAATGTATACAAATGTTATAGGCATCATTTATTGTGCAGGCAGACTACAGTAAAACTAATCTATTTTCCCCGAAATGAAGTCATCGAAATTTTCTTGTAAGCTAGAATAGTTTCCAATGTTCCCACAGTAATCGAAAATATAAATTTCATGATTTTTCTCTTTCTCGCGTATGAGTATTCTCCGATTTGGATTTTTAGAGGAATGCACGCTCTTTTCCTTTTCATAAAGTAAATCTTTTCTTTCCAATTAAAATGAGATCCCGTATGATATCTCCACGATCCTAGACACGCAATAGAGTGATCGTATAGGAATGCCAAGTTCATAATCGCTACTACCCAATTAAATGTTGCAATAAACAACACCGATACCTTCTTATATCCGTTTGAATCGTTTATTAATAATGGAGTTATTTTTAGTAATGGGCATTTCAAACTTGTGATGTTTGTGCATAGTATAGCACATAGTTGATAACGCTTAGTAAAACAGCAAAATATGTCAATTTCCCAGTTTCTATATGCTTAGTAAAACAAAATAAATGCCAAGAAATTGCAAATACGACATCTACGAGTCGCATGTAGTTTTTAGTATATAGTTATATATCGCAATTTAACAGTGATTAGTATGAAACATCAAGGCTGTATCCAGCGGCAGGGCAGTTGGGCGCGTGCCCTAAGCGAAATACCAAAAAATAAAGTTTTTTTCCAATAAAAGTGCCCTAAATCGCAAAAATTTTCAAAACCTTATTTCAAACCGAATTTATCTTCGTATTTATTCGGATTTATTATTAAGCGCGCATTGAAAAACCAAATACCCTTTTGGTTTTTGCAATTTTACATTACCCCAAAACTCATCGAAAACCCAATCACCCAAAAAACCCTGGTATTTGAGTATTTGGTTTCCTGTTTAGCAATAGACTATCGCTGGGTTTAGAGTGCTGAAATCAAGTTCCACCAGCACAGAAGCTAAATTTTTGTTTTGATAAACACAAACTGTTGACCAAATTTTGAGCAATCGCTTTTACACAACACGGTTAAGTAAGGGTTGCAGAAAAGTATTGCACGGCAATTATGTTAGATAAAGCTTGCACAACGGTCGCAACAGTTGCAGGAAATAATTTTAATAATTGCCTGAAAAAGAACCCATATTGCTCATCACTATCAGAATATCCGCTTTTTTCTCGAACTCTATCCCAATTCTATTCTTTTCTATTTGCTTATGTTAGCTTTGCAAAACAAATTGGTCGTAGGAATTAATCCGGACGTGCGTAAAACAATAGAGTAGAACTAATCACTTTACAGAACTGAAATTAAATAGTCTATGACCCTATACATTACGTTTCACCCAAGCGGAAAACTTGAATTCCCAAAACGTTTGCAATGTACCTAGGTTGAAAGCCCTTGGCTCAAACATAATTTTCATTAAGTTAGTTTCTCGACTTTCCCCATGTATGGGGCTTGGGGGATTGTTATGTGTTCATAATGTTCAAATTTGTGCGGG
>JAQFYB010004850.1:0-15250 GCA_034694085.1 Pogonognathellus longicornis
CAGTAAAGATTAACTTTGGAATTCCAAGAGCTTCTCCCATAGGTTCGGATTTGTTGGAATGTATACTTTCAAATGCATTGGGAAAAAACTCAATTGCTTTGTACAGGGAAATAGTTTAGTTTTTTCTACAGCAATTTGTTTTGTTAACACTTAAATTCGAGTATAAATATAAACATTATACAGACGAGACACATTGTTACTTTGCCACTTGTGGGTTTGTTACGTATAAATGTTTACGGTACAGTGGCCAAGTATTTTAGACAGTGTCGTTTAATTGTAAGTGGCACTCTTTTTTCATTGCATAGGTTAAGAAGCTTCTATCTTTGTAAACAAAACATTTGAGTTCCGTCATTTCCCCAGATAAGCTATTGCAGTGTGTTTACTTTTATTAACAAACTGCTATTTTTGAAATACACCTCAATGATTGACAAAAGTGTTATAAAATACTGATAACATTTCTACTTTTGCTTTCTTAAACCACGTTTCATCATAGGTAAATTCAATCTACAATACGTTACTATCTAAATAATGAATGCATTGAATTTATATTAACAGCCTTTTTATAAATCTGAGACAGTTAGCTGATGTGTTTTTAGTGCGTATTGTAATATTTGCGTTTGGAAACCTTAGCACATTTATTTTCATTGCAAATTTTTTCGGGTTTGTTTTATCATTCATGTTACGTTCTGAGTTGAAGTATAGCGTGCGTGAAATGTGGCCTTTAGTGGCTAGCTGTTGTTGAAAATTTAAATCTGCAAGCAGAAAACACGATCCTGCTTTAGGGACAGGTCTGAATGTTAAGAATTTTACTATACTCTACCAACTACCAGGTTGACAGAATCCACTAAGTGACTACAAACGAAGTACGCGGAGCATATATCTGCACTATCATATGAATTCCTGTATATAAAATGCATGCAATAATAATATATGTATTGAGGTGCGGACTGAACAATGTACATATAGCTATAAGGAAAAGTGTTGTGTAAACGACAGTGTGCATGTATAATACAGCTAGTTGTATATTTGTATCGTAGGACCAGAAAGGAGTTTGGTATGAGAAAGGATTTGGTAAATGTGATGTACGTAATGCAATGCAATGTAGTCAAGTGGAGCAAAGTAAAGCAAAGCATTTCAGGCTGAACATAGGTTGTTTGCCTATGCAAATAACATTCAGAAAGTATTCCACATATAGGAAAACCCAAGGCAAAGCATGACTACTACATAAACTCACACGGACAGAAAGTACTTTTGGTTGTTGGATTGATGGCTGAAGGAAACCTGCCTTGAGTTGCTGATGCTGTCAGAGTACAGTACAGTTGACATGAGTCGAGTCGTTGTTTTTTTACGAGCGAGAGCGACATTCAAGATGACAGTAAAGCCCAAGGAAGTAAAGCGAAATTCGGTTTACTCAATAGCTATACATACGCAGGGAAAACTACGCGTTCACAATCAGATCTGATGGGTTTGGGAAGGCAAGGCAAGAAAAAGAGGAAAAAATCGGTGCACAGAAGAGCTGAGTGACTATCTGCAAGGAACACACCTACCTATCAGTATATGGAATGTGTATATTGTACTTCTGCACTCTGTACATATAACAAACACATAACATGAAGGTACTTATAATATTATCCAGCACATTTCTGTTGTTGGTAGAAGATGCGCTTTCAACAAATACTATGTCGACTCATCCTCACTCACACACATCTAGCCACGGAAGAAAAGGTTGACGAGGCAGGGAAGAAGTTGAAGCTGAAGAAGCTAAAAGCTAATAGGATTAAAAGAGCAGCTACAAGTGAAGCAAAGATGTTTTTACAGGAGTTGAGCCGAGATTGTCATCTAAATCAAAAAGTTGGCGAGGCAAGGCTTGTCGTTCATTTGAGTTCACACGAAGGGAACACTTGCGGCGGCGGCGGCGGGTGCTTGTGTGCACCGATCGCTACAGTGTATTTGTTGTACTATACATAGTTCGAAATAGGAAGTGTCTTTTTGTCACGTCACTTATTTGCTTACTAGTTTTTGTTACACATCACACACTCTCGACGCTAAGTACATAAATACTCATGCTGTAAGACAGTGTTGTTTAGAGTGCCCGTGGCTTAATGCTCCATTCTACACCATTAATACCTAAAAAATTGTTAAGCTTTCCCCGTAATCCAGCTATAGATTAGAAATGCTAATTTTCCGTGAGCTTGTTAAAGTGGTATGTATGGTAGCAAGAGAATGGCTGAGTCTCTGTACGTGAGAGACAAATGGAAAATGGAACTGTTTTCAGGAGACTGGAAAGTACAATATGAAAATGATTTGTTAGCTTTGTATGCATATTTTAATAAAGTAATGCAATGTTTGTATCGTTGGCCTTGCCGGGTAGTATTTGTAAACTGCGAACTTAAACTTAGACGTGCGGAACTTGCTAAAAAGTTCTACCTACTCTTCCTCTTCATGTCATGTTATCTTCTGGGCCAGTGCCGCTGTGTACTACGGGTATTTTATACTGCTCGGCTCTTTGAAATTTAATTATGCGTAACCTTAGACTTCTCACACCTCTTCTCATGTGAGTCATGTGTGATGCGGCGAAGCTATGCGTGAAGATTCCATTAGCTTCTCCGTTCTCCATACTCAAAACCAGTAGAATTTGTCGTGCTTCAATGACATGTATAACACGCGTGCTATTATACTTTATACTCCTTGTGTTACTGCCGCTCTATTTTTAGTAGTCAATGAATTCTCGTGTGCATATACTTAGTTTATAGCTCTAGTAGAGACAAATATGAAAACAGGAAACAAAGAACACGTTCATTTTGAACGATTTCCTCGCTACGTGCATGTAAAACATTGTGTTAGAGAACACAGGAAGCTGTTAGTTTCTGTCGTGAGATCGCAAGAGTCAATATTATGCTGAATAGAAGTTTTAGCTGCAAACTAAACTTTTGCATAAGACGTTCGTAGTGTTGAACTAATAGTGCGTAAAGTGGGGGGTGGTATTGACCTCCTATTGACAATCCTCTATAAATCTCAAGTATTCAGTGGTGCAACAATAAATGTCAACTGTTTAAACAAGACTTGGATGATATGTGTGTAGTAATGCAATATGCAATTCACTAAACACACCACACATGTTTCAATCCATACCTTTTTCGACATACTAAATAATGTTAAATGCTACGTAAGGTACTTACATATAGGTGTAGGTATCTCATGAATAGTAAATATATCAAATAACTCCTACTAGAATTTCAGCATTGCTCAACACTACCTACCAACATCATAGCGGCACTTTACTGCGTTGAAACTCTAAGGTATTCATTTCCACAAAAACGATACTATACTATGGTCTCACAATACAATACAATACACACTCATTGTATTCTGAGTTTCCAAACATCTGTCTAGTTTTTCTCATTCAGAGCTTTAAACTCTTGTACTTTTGTGTATAATTGTCCTTAATGGTATTCATTTCGCTAGACTAGGTCTGCTCGTTTCTCTTTTCGTGTAAAGTTCCGTCGTCGGATCATGTCGTCTTATGTGTCTTCATTCAGGTATACAAAGTTTGATTCATTGTAGCTCTCAGGTATTCTTGCCTGCATTTGTGGTAGGTTGGTGCAGTTTAGAATTGTTATGAATACTATACCCCCACTATTACTAGAGTTTCTTACAAACATACATACCTAGGAGCAAAGGAGTATGGTTAGAGCAAACATCTTCGTTTTCTGTAACCTTGCTGTTTCGTATACATTTCCTTTAAACATACCTATTTGTATTTTACTGCAAAGTAGGTAAAACTAATCCAATCGAACGAACCGGCTGAAAGAGATTTCACAGAAATTTTCATTTCAGTAAATTGAACAATAGTGACAGAGTATTGTATAGTTATGGAATCGTATATTTGACACAAATAGCTAGGCTTGTCACTGATCTGTAACGTTAAACGCTCGTAAGTACCTTAATCTGGTAGAAAATATATTGGCTTGAGGTTGGGCAAGCAATTGGTTCATTTATAGCTAACATGTATGACATTGAAGTTAATTGTTAGAGCCACAGCTTGTTTCACTCTGCGCGAGTTCCTACACACATTGTCATTTTCTTTTTCTAATATAATTTGTTCTGTGGTTATGATGTAATATTAAGTAGTATTTTACTACCAACGCAATGCATTAGGTACCTAACTACGCAAAGTTACACCCATTCCAACATTGTGTTAGTGTGAGCGAAGAGTTCATGTAATCAGATATCAGAACAAAGTTATTTTTCCAGCCCTTTCTTTGATATATCTCTAACTTGATTACTTCAGCAAAAATTGTCTGCATTACAAACTGGTTGCACTTTCATAGAAAAATGTACGTACTAATAATGTAGCTGTGAATAGTTATAACATAATATGCAAGTATGTGTAATAGTAATGTGTAGTAGTACCTTAAGTCTGAAGTCTGAACATTGTCTTTTATGGCATGGCAGAAGAATTACTTTTTCTTCTCTCTCTCTCTCTACTATATTTATTGCGAAGTTCAATACACGGGTGCTACATACTAGAACATTACATGTAGTTAAAGCTAACCTGGAGTTCGTACCTAGTTATTTCATACGTATGTGTAGTGTATTAATATTACTTTACATGGTTCTTACGACGACGGTACGTGCGTTTATGATATCTACTAGTTTTTTATTCTCCCAGCCTGCCTCAGTTGAGTTGAATTGCGATTTTAAGCCTTCGTTCTTTTCTTTCTTTCTTACTTACTCGTACCAACAACTCAACTGACTTGAGCTATAGTATTATACAACTATGTATAGCTGATCCATCCTTCCTTCTCTAACTATTTTATCCAATCCAATTGTCTTGTTTTCAGTTCTGTAATACTAAAGGGGAGCATTACAATGGCTGTTATGCATTTTACAATTTTTTATGCATACGCTGTATTTTATTTCACAATGTAACAGACAATAGAAGTTCACGAAATAGAATAGGAATATATACTCTACTGCCAATAAAATTGGACTGATAATTTGCCCGAATGCCTACCTGTCTGCTTCTTTAATTTACTTACATTAGTTAGCTGCTGGTACTCTTTATTTACCCATACTCCATAATATTTTCTTTCATATTTCTTATAGTAGTACACATACATATGCACCAACAGGAGAGGGTTCCTCAATTATACAAATAAGTACTCTTCATTGTGCATGCTGAGCTTGTTAATACATTCTACTCTGCCTTGGCTGTAAATGAATCGAACAGGCAAATTTCGTTTTTTATACTTTTCATGACATGCCATGGTGTGCGTGCAATGGGTAAGAGTGTGTCTGTTTATCCTGGCGAACTTTGATGTTATGTTATGTCTGTGTGTTGTGGTGTATAGTATATGTATGTACATACTGTATACATATACATAACTTACCTAGGCACAAAAACTCACACACATTGCGTATATTATATCACTCAGGTGCACAATATAAGTTACAATCCATGCTGAGATAATACTACTATGATTGTGTAGTTTAGTAGAGTGGAGGGTGGCTAAGGTATTTCAAGGTAGAATTGATAAGGTGTATACGACTAGTAGTAACTACGAACAATAAGTGGTAGGTTTTATCTAAACGTTGTGTTCGAAGAAATTTCTTCCTTTGCTTGCATGCTTCCATTTGATTGGGATCCCACGCGTTGGATAGATTCTTAAGCAAGCTAGTTAGATATCACGTTTGCCCATCTATCTCCCTGTACATCACAATTGTGTCTGTTGTGTCTGTGTGTAGCATGTCTTTCAATACACATAAAAGTGTATTTGTATGCAATAAAAAATCAGTATGATTTTCCAATAAAGCTGTACTTTAACATTTAACTGCCAGACTAAAGCAAAACAAAAGAGTTTCACATGGAGAACTACCAAGTTCATAAACAACAGTTGGATGACATTAAATTCTTAATTAAATTCCTGTATGATAGCTTTACATTCGCATTCCCGTCTTCTTTTAATGCACTACCAACACCAACCAACTCTACTAATACGTGCAAAAGTGCAAACTAAACTTCCACTGTCAGTGTTATACCCACCTAAAGAAGTTCTTTCTTGCGAACAGAAGCCTTGTGTATAGAAGTATTTTATAACATTGTATGGCGAATTTTCTTCAGGAAATTAAGTTTTAGGTTTGCCTATGTTATGTCATGACATTTCCATGCATTGGTTAGGTAGGTGTATGTGTTTTACATTATCACACTTATTCTTATTACTCCAACCTTTATGCACCTTTAAAAAATTTAGTGCCTCACAGAAGACAATTTCATTACCTCTGTCTAATATTTTTAATTAAATTACAAACGAAGAATAGTTTATGAAGTTTTTAATGAATTGTTTGTGGGATGTTGTCTTTCTTGCGGTTTCGGTCAGGAAAGTCATGACATTATTTGGCAACCCATGTTGCATAGAATTGAGCTAGTCCGGTAATCTTTATTAAAGTTAAATGTCATTGTGTTTTGCTATGTGAGTTTGTTAGTATTTTGAGGAGCTCTATAGATGTAACTATTGAGTAATAAATTCCAATCGATGAATATGTTACATACACTGGATACCTTCAGTAGTTGTGGGCTTATAGCGATGCATTATTCTATAGGCAAATACGCAAACTTTTAACATCCTTATATTGAACTATGTAAATAATTGTGCGTTTTCCATGTAGGCTTATAAATTATTTAAAATGACATTTTCAAGCTTGGTGTAGTAAATACAACTGTCAAATTTGAAGACTACACACACGTAGCTGACAATTGTGGTAACTATTATAATAGTTTTGAATCCTTCCCATCGAATGAAAATAAAATTGATAGTAAGCAAGCAAGTTTCATTGGTTCATTGTTCTCCACTATTCCTTGTCATTCATGAATTAGATATAAAGAAACTATACCTTTGATCTGATCAGTTATTTTGGATTCTTGCTATGACAATTATTGTAATGGGCCCAAGTGAGTTATCAAGGGATATTGCAGTGTAAGTTAGAAATAGGTATAGTCACTAGAATTCATTCCGATGCAGATGATTGCACTGTTGAGCTTCGACTCGGCAGTTCGGTTCACTGTGACATGCTTTTTGTTGTAGCTTTAAATACAGATATAATATACAAGAAAGAAGTTACCTCCCTTTTTAAATGTATGCTCTGATTTAGACAGGCTAATGGTGTAACATCAATTATACATAAAAATATATGGCCACCATGCATTGTCGATTATATTGTTTTGGGACAACCCAACTAGAAACTAGGCTACCTAACTCATATAGTAATAGCGAGCTTCCTACTTTTCTTAACTCACATGTTTTAATGGTAGCTTATAGATTTTAAATATGTATGAAAGCTGAATACAATTACGTTTCAGATATAATATGTATAAAAGGTATAAAGAACTGTTCAGGGAACACTCCTGGCCTGAGCGATTACATGTATACAATGTTTTTTCTCAAAAAATGTGAAATTAATATAATAGGGTAAATACGTGAAATGTCAAATATGTGAAATGCTGCAATTAAATGTATTCAGTCCAAAATGTAGGTTTTGTTCAGTGTAATAAATATTAGGCAAAAGAATGTTAATGGTGCATGTAAACATGCGTGTTTATTATAGAAATTGTAGTTAACACTTATTTATGGATTTAAAATGTAATAAATTGAGACAGGAATGTGATAACAAGAATTTAGTACTACTAGGTTTGTATTTCATGACTAAAAAGCCCATTTGCTTATGACTCAAGTCGCAAAGTCATATAGGGGAAGGATGAAAATTGAAAAGGAAGGGAAAGTGAGTGCTTGGTTACAATTGTGTTTGCGACGGTGACAAATAAGCCTGTCAATGTGTGGCACAATATCAAGTGTATTATATTTATAAGCAGTAAACAGAATGTTTAACATTGTATGTGCCTTAAATGTACTCGTTAGAGAATATAAAGGGTGAGTGAGCATTGAGCATCAGTTGGTAAACTGAAAGGTAAAAGGGTTTGGTTGACTCTTTTGTATATGCTATTATGTAACCAAGAGATAAGAATGACGATCAATCTGTCATCTAGCATGTTACTGGATTCCTAAAAGAGAGTGTAATGAGCATTTAGCCATATTCAGATTCTAATGAGCTCTTTTAGAGAATGCAAAAGAATGACACTTAATTACGTTTTGCGATTGATTCTAACTTGGATTGGTGTTGTTGTAGCTTATGAGTTAGAACATTAAGGTATGACCATACATACCTATATGTAGCGAAGCTTGTCACTCGCTCTTACTCTTAAGAAATTTATTTTAGTTGTGGTTGACATATACTTTAAGTTAAAGGTAAAGGTTTTGCAACAAATAAATAAAGGCTTTGTCACACGGTAGTACTAGTAATGATAATAAACGTAATTTAGCATAACAAGTAGGCAAGAGTCAATAGTGTGAATTAGGAAAGCGAAAGAAGGCCACAGTGTGCTTCTGCAACAGAAAAATACTGCTTGCATATTTATACCTAATTTAGTTGAGTTGGAAGGACGAAATACGGTATTTGGCAAGAAACCCCAGCCAAATTGACAATCGACTTTGACAATAATGGTGACAGTTTCGGTTAGATTTGGTGTTGGTGGTTACGTCTGGAATGAAAATAGGAACATCGTTTGGCGTTTCCTTACGTTCTACGTTCTACTGACTTACTGCTTACTTAGGAACACTGCGTTGTTTTTCAGGTTTAGTGCTCCTGTGCTCGTAAACCTTTTGACTTTGTCCAATTCCATTGTTTTTGTCTTGGTCAGCAAAGTAGAGTCAGGAACTTATTATTATGGCTCCATGCTTTCTTTGGCTCGTATCGATTCGATTCTAATCCTATGCTAGTAGAAAAGGCATTTCTTTTCAAAGTTTTCTTCTAGGTGTATATAGGTACAGCGTTTAGGCATACCTTAATACATTATACTGGATGTGTTGTACACACATGCGGTGGTTGTCCTGCAATGACAGTTACAATGATAACTACTTACCATTAACCGAGTCATGCATAAACACAACAGCGTACACCCATCTGGTCTGTCGGACCTGGAAGACATAATGCATTTGCCAACATACAAAAGCTTCTTCAAGAAGTTTACCAGGCATAACTACGCAGTGCGTTCTTAAGTATTGTCATAATAAACTCAACGAGCTTCTTGGGAGTAGAGGAATAATGCAAAAATTAAAATTTTAATCATTCCGTGTATTGATTACTAAATTAGCGTGTAGTTTCTGAACGGACATTCAGCGGGTGTCCCACCTTTAATTAGATATTCTATTTAAGAATGCTTTGACTAAGAGGGTAAGAAAGGGCAAACCAAGAGTCGCGTTACCGTTTTAGTCAATTTTGCAAAGGCATGGAGAATGGAGCATCATAACACAAGAAAATTAAGTCTTAAAAGACCCAGACGTACTCTATAGGTACTGCAATACAAGTAGTGTTTATTAAACCCACTTTCTGTGTTTAATAGTATAACAAGTATGCATTATCGAGTGATTTCGTTCCTACGAGGAGTGAGTAACGGGGAACTCAGTCAGATAACAGCTTTATAAATACAAACCGAGAATTTAGTTTATTAATGTGATAGGTAATTTTTGGATGAGTTGGTGCACTATTATATTGGTATTGGTGGTATTTATAGCAGTGTATATTGTATGTGCAGGTTATTTTGCAGTAGAGTTCGATTGAATTCTTTACGACTTGTGCACATGAAAAACATTTCTCGCATAATTTTACGCGTGTATTTACCCGGTTACTGGGAATAATGTTGTATGTATTGCGATTGCGAGTCAAGAGGGGCTGAAGCGGAAATATGTGTTTACAGGAATTGAAGTGTGTAAGTTGAATGCATTAGTTTTGTGGAAAACTGACTGTCAGTGTCACCAGACCATAGAATTGCGCCGACATTATACAAAAATTATATTTACATGAATACCTTGGCGTATGTATGAAAATGCGATAAGAGTATTTTGTAGAAAATAAGGAAAATCGCACAAAAGTATTGGATTTGTGAAGAGGCAAGTGAGTGTGATTCCCATGATAATCGCAGAACACTGTAGAGGAAATGCAACACCTCGGTGGTTCCAAATGTGTTATTACCTCGAACTGCTATCCTATCGATTTTCCCATTTCCATTGGTTTGATACTGTGATACCAGCAGGAAGGAGAGTAAGAAAGTAATGCTTTCCTTCAGCTCACTCAAGTCAGCTCCAGTTCCCGTTCTTGTCTTTCCTTCTCCAGATATTTTTACCACGTTAGTAGATCTAAGCAGAGAATTGTATAGCTATTTTAACCTTCCTACATTACTTTAGTTTCCCTCACACACTCTCTCTCTATCTCTGCGTCTCGTATGTACATAATACTCACTTCCATTTGGTCTTGTAGGTTTACGTATTGCAAATGGCATGATTTGCTTCTCTTTCTCATGTAGCCGTTATTTCAAGCAAACCTCGTACAGTAGCTGTTACTACTACTGTACTCCTTTAGCAGAAAGTAAGCAAATAGAATGTACTTGTGCAATATAGCTTCATCGCTTTCGTATGTTGGTCTTGGTTCCTTTCGTTTGCACGTCTGTGTGTGAAGAGAAAAGCAAAAGACTCGCACACTTTGCTTTCTTTGGCACAACAGATGAAATGAACGTGTGCTGTCTGACTGTTGTAGCATTGCCTGACAACCCTAGACGAACACTAAAGGATTTTCTGTTCTGAATTACCCAAGAACGTTTGTACTTTTGTGTCTTGTGTGTGTGTGTCGGGAAGAAGCGGAGAGTTGATTTCGTTCATTGTTAAGCATGTATTGTGTGAGAGTGTCTGGTGTGTGGGGTTCTTAGTGTAAGTGCTTCACTACACTACGAACGACTAAATTATAGACGGAAAATTGGAAAGCCATCGAGAAGAGACAAAAGAATAAAACACTTGTGTAGTATTAGTGATTTTACCAGAGCAGTCAATGCAATATTGATGATGTCTACTTAGTGTTAGTGTGTTGCATCAATGTAAAGCTCGGAGCATGTAGTCTGTATGTACTGTGTGTACGTTGTCGTTTTCTGAAGATGGGAAGAATGTTCTGAAGAAAGCGGAGAGGGGATCTGTACGAGTTAGTTTGTATTTAGTGAAGTAAGGAATTGAAATAAGACTGGATTTGTTCGGCCTAGTATTTCCGTTTCTTCGTTTTCTTTAATTGACAGCTGGACCTTTTCTAGAAGGTTGTGAACTACATTACAATTCCCATGTAGGTATGTGCAAAGTAAATATTTCAGATAGTCCCTTAGCAGTTCCTCAAGGAAATCGCGAACGGATATTGCCTTAAAAATCAATTTCATCGCTGTGTCAAGTGAACAGTGATTAATGAACAGCGTAGGGGTTGTTTATCGATAAGAAAGGTGCTTGCCTACGAAATCGTTGCCTTTAAATTGGACGTTTTAGTCATCAGTATGTAGCGTGTGTTCATTCAACCAGACGTAAATGGCAAGGGCAGACTAACTCTGAGCACTAGTCTGAATACTGCTTTGAATACCGATAAACTTATATCGGAACTTGATGTTGACTCGATTTTACTTAAAACAACATCGTTGATTTTCGCTAGAGCATTTCGATTGCTAAATCCTTATTTTAATAACAGGGTCTCTACATACAGCTCTTTCTTTCTGACTTCTGAGTAAGCCTGTGGAAGCACAATGTGACAAGAGGATCGAGATTTGCTTAAATATAATAACTTATACTTGCGTCAGATGTCAAACTAAGTCTTTAATCAAGTCAAATTACATCTAAACCTCATTTTTTAAATGATTCTGACAAAACTGAAGTATACACATAATTGCACTGCCACACCACCACCATCACGTACCAAGACTCAGACGTACCTAAATAAGAACACCACCTACTTACAGTATTATATTTTCCATGCAATGTTTATGCTTATAAAATTTATACCTACATACATACAATATTTCATCGTCCAACTGTTTTGATTGCAGTTGTTGTGTTGTTAAAATATGTGCAGGCAGAACTCAGACAATATTTCTTACGAATTGCAACTCATATTAGCTTGAATGCAAGGCTTAAAAAGTTTGCTGCAGCAGTATATTATATGTATGTATTGTATATGAAGAGCGGTTGTGCAATGTTAATGACTCTGAAAAAGCTTCACGAATTAAATCGTGCTATTCTAAACGCGCATTTTGCACAAACTTCTCTCATATTTCTTTGCAGTCATCGTGTCACTTTGTGCGCTTGCTATTTTCATTCTAATAAACAAGAAAGGGAAAGTTTTGTGCACACAAAACAACTACTACACCAGAAAAGCATCACAGCATTCGCATTCGTACCGGAGAAGTCTTGATGAAGCGTCCAATTTTAATAAGACTGTTGTCTCAGATACTTCGCACACTTTCCGGGTGGCACTCATTATTTCAGCTGGCCAACTTTCCATTCCATGTCAAGGAAAGTTGTTGCTTAAGTACCAAATCTGAATTAAAGGAGGAGACATGCAGGAGAGGCCTCCACAGCGTCACAGACAATACTGCACACTCACTGTGTGGGAATGAATATAGGGCATTTGTATTAAGTAAAGTTAAACAAGAGATGCTCTGGCAAACGGTATTGCATTCAATTTCTGTTTGTTTTCAGTTTTGGGAAGTAAGTTAGTTGGTTGGTTTGCTGGTCAGGCGGTTGTGTGCCTATGTTATCTCATGGCATGGTCCATAGAAATGGAAATACAGACAGAAATGGAGGTTTGAGACTTCTGGGTTTAATGAGACCAGGAATGCGGTTTATGTATTTCTCCGGGTACACACAGCAGCCTGCGAATATAATAGTGTTGGTTGTAATCAAAGAAGAACCAATGGACAAAGTAAATATATCCGTATCAGTGTTGCGGCTGGCTACGTATATTGCATCAGGGCAAATTGATGCTATTAGTTATTCTGCAGCTGGCCGTATACATACCATGTTTAAGTGACCTGACTGATCTAGTGATGCGTGAAACTCGTACAATGGAAACTAATTCAATGCATATGTACTCCTGGTGTATAGTAGTACTTACTTTGCGTTAGTAACCTGTTAGTTGAATTGGAATCGTGCTGTATATTTCGGATGAGGATTTTGTAAGTTGGAATTTGTGATGCATGTTGTAATACAATTGTGAGCAGCGTCCCGTGTATGTGAGTGAGCGAGTCTGCGTATTATTCAGTGTAATGCAATGTAATCTAATACCACGCAATATTGCCATGTTTTTTGAGTAAATATGACGAATGTCATATCATGTGCTCTCATATTTCGAAAGCCTAAAGTTTAGTAGGGATAGTATAGTGTGAGTGTGCATACATTTGTATCGTGTCTCCAAAAGTGTTGAAATTAATGTATATGTGTAAGGTAGACAAGAGAATTTGTTTGTGACAGGAACATGTCGTGTCATAGTCATGTGTCCTTGTTTTCATATTGTAAATACTTACAACAGTATTATTATGTACGTTGTTTGATTTGTGTCATTGTGTCTTCAGTTTATATATTATGTAGTATTACACAAGTACATGTATGAAATTCATCCCAAACCTAATGTAATAATACACGATGACATTACATTACCCTGTCTCATTCCATGCTAAGCATGTTTGTGTGCTTCTTGCACGAATTCTACTTGTCTTGTCTTGTGTCCTGGAGGAAAGTAGGTGCCGTGTGTTTAGTAGTGTTGGTGTTGACAAAGATATTATTAGATCCTAGTACTATATATAAGTTGTAGTGGTGGTGATGGGACTTCTCATGTTATATGGTACCTAGTACATATACTAGATCACGTACAAACAAAACGGGTAGAATCTGAGAGTTGATAGGAAATAAAATCCACAGGAGGTAGTTTATCGTGTCCTATCTGAATGTACCATGGTGTCAACACTGACACGAAAAGTTTGGGAAAGCGATGTAGGTATATGTATGTAGTAGGTATAGGCATATATGATGAACTTTCCACCTTAATCCTTTATTATACATAAGATGTTTGTTGTAGATACCTACACCTAGGTAGTCAGACTTTGATTTCCCCTCATAGAAACAGAAATTGGGTATGGGGTGCTGAGAGACAGAAAGAAAAATAAGACTGGAGGATTACGTTGTAAGGCTTCTCGTATTACAAATAAAGTCCTTTTAGAAAATTGGCTTTTCATTCCCTCTATCTATGAGAGTGATGCACACAAAACAGACATACGAGTTCCACTCAAAGCTAATGTTCATATTGCATACGTTTCACCGACTTGTTTTTCTTCATTGAACCAAACACAAAACACAACTGAAAGAAAGAAATTGAATTGTAAATATCCAATAATGATTCCTTTGCAAGATAAATAAGAGTTGCAGCGTGTTTCGGAATTTATGTGCTTGGTGAAACTTAGACAAGAGCATGTCTCACGAAATACTACTAATGGCTATAATGTGTATTATAGATTACTCCTAGAAGCTCTAACTACATACTACTCTATGCTCACATCAAACTCTATTAGCTGGTTTGTAGAAGTTGCATTCTTACAAGTCGTGTCTTTCTCGATTTAAGCCAGTTCTTATGTAACTTACCTTTCTTCATGTGTATTGTACACTACTTTATTAGCAGTTTATTACAATAATAATGTTTTCCTATATCACTACAAATGTAGTTAATTATCTTTATTAGCTAGAAGTCCTACATCATTATATAACTATTTGTATAACCAGGTATACTTAACTAAGTAGAGTAATAATAATAACACTTGTACTATACTACTAATAAAGTCAATTAATTATGCCCTTTGCACCCAGCCTATTAACATTTACAAAAACTTGTTTTCAATTAACATTAAATGTAAAGTAGGTGAATAATACAATTAGACATACCTGTATATCCACGTGTATTGCAACATTTGCATTCAATAATTTGTTTTAAAATTTAGAACTTCTAAAAACTCCACAAAGAGCATACATCCCTAGAATCTACAAAAATATTTAATTAGGTAATTGTACATGGCTTGCTATAAAATTGGTGCGATTGTTAAATATTTCATTTGTCGAATCTTGTTTATTAGATACCTACCTACCTAAGGTATATTTCTTCCAACACAACCCTCGTTAAAATAATTAGCTTAGTTTATAGAAGTACAATATTTGATAGTTGATAGTGCAATATCTATTTACTAATGTTAATGTAATAAGGCAAATTCCTTCTGAAAAGTATAGGTTATTGGAACATGTCTTGTCAAGAAAATTCCAATGAGGTTTGTTATGTGGGTGCATTTAAGAAT
>JAQFYB010004851.1:0-15246 GCA_034694085.1 Pogonognathellus longicornis
CGGATTGTATTGCAAGCATTATACTTACGAACTAATGTTTTAGATTTGTATAGAGCAGGTGAGATAGTAGTACATAGTAGTACACGTAGACTTGACTTCTTCAGTGTTTATAGTGTAGGCATGTTATGTCATGCCCATTCTGACATTATCGCTAACTTATTCTGTTATTTTGTAGAGGAAAGTGTGCTCTCATGAAAATTATGGTGAGTGCAAACAAAACACCATGTTTTGTCTATGGCTTTTGGCATCCTGTAAATATTTCAGAATTAACCTTAATTACGGATCTATATGCAAATCTCATAATGTGCTTTGTTCTCAGCGCAGCAAGTTCGGCAACACGTTTCACACATTCTGCTGGTGATTTGTGACTCTAAATTTCGTAGGTTACAGTTAAGTCAGTAGAGAGAATGTCTTGAGATTCACTGCAGACTCTCATGCGAAGATTTCTTCTCATATTATTAACTTATCGGTAACTGAATTATTGAGTCATGAAACAAATAAATTATTCAGCCAAAGGAGTGTCCCATTTCACATGGATGATTGAAGGGTCTCTTCGCTTTGCTGGTGTCGTGTCGTGAGATACAAAGATCTTTTGCGCGTTTCATATTTCAAGTACAATGTGTTTCATTGGTTGAGAAAACTGTGATTGCTACACTCGTATTTCTTGATTGCATGTCTAAATACCTGTATATCAAAATCAGAACATTTAAAGTAAATTATTTTAACAACTGTTTATACAGATTGAATATTTTTATATTTTTTTATATTATACGTTTGTTGGAAAAGCATAAAAATATTCTAATGTGCATTATAAGTGTAAAGTAAGCCAATGAAAATGTTGCTTCACAATTAGAATGATATTTGATTTAAAAAAAAATTATTGTGCTAATGAAGTTAGGTAATAATATGATTGTGAAGCAGGACAATAGACAATTACGTTTGTATATGATTGTATTCCAATATTTTTGTACACTTTTATGAAGATTACTAAGCAAGTGGTACTTTATAGCTACAGATTCAATGATGTAATTTTGCTGTGTCATTCATGATACAAAGTGTATAAAGAAACCTAATATGTATGTAGGGTGTAAATTTTGGTTTCTATATAGGGAAACTTTGGTCTGAAAGTTTTCTGCAGTTCTTGGCTAGAATTTCACACAGAACTCTGTTAGTATTTTGGTATTAGAAACTTTCTGATAGTGAGGGAAGATATTCATATACATGAGCATTACTATTGCTACACTGCATAGATAGATACATAGTGGGAATAAGTATACACGCTCCACTGAGGAATAATGCATGAAAGGTCTTAATTCGTGGCAGTTGTGGGATTTGGCCTTTCTGTCGTACCCTATCATGTCCCGACTATCATTAAAATGTCCTAACTGTCACCATAAAACAAATTACTTGCGCTACGCCCATGCGCCTCCACCAAATTATTATTCACTTGTGGAACCAACCCATATATTAGCAAGCAACACATTCTCATCTCATCCTCTTTCCATCTCTATCGGCCCTGTCTGTCTATCTGTCCATCCGTCTGTCCGTCTCTATATATCCCTACAAAAATAACCATCTCAACTCAACCAGATACTCTCCATCAGCATATCAACATTCGATTCTCAAACTTTGCCTTATGCCTATATATACAAGCCTACTGTAATTTAACCGCTCCACTGTCACAATCACTTAAAAGTGAGACATAAATATAATGCAGTACATGGTTTGTAATGTGCGTCATTTGTATAAAGTATTAACGTATATAGCGTAAGTGTGATGTAGTTTATGATCTGCAGGCTCATAATTTAACACAAACTGTATTCTCATTCTCATCCCTTCATTTTAGTACGAAATACCTTTTTATGTAGTATCCCTAAATGATAGTACGAGAAACACTGAGAGTGTTGGATAGAAATGTTTTATTGAAGTATTTTATGAAGGATAGTCGAATTTTATATAGACATGTCTACTTCAACGTGTCTAATAGTCACTTTACATGACGTATGAACTCTCTCTTTTCTATTGATTGACTGACAACGTGCAATTAAAAACGTCACCGTAGTAGTAACGGCATAAATTCTACACTTACTACATATATTTATGCCAATGTTCTGCAGAGTAGAATGTATGGATTCTTTAGGAGAGTGTGAGGTTGGAAAATAATGTGGAGGCTAACACATGAAGAATAGTACCAAAATTAATTTATGCGTTTTTAAATTGAGATATTGCTCTTTCATGTACAAAAACCTTAATGCATTTATTCTTTATACATGAATTTGAAACATATCGTCATTTTAACCAGAGAGATATAATCTGCTTTAGCATTTATTAGCAGAAATTAAATTATTACCATTATTTTACAACAAGCGTTTAATTGTGATAGTATAGTCCATGGATTATATTGTACTTATACCTAACTACGGTTATACGAAAAATATAAAATTAATGAAGAAAGCTATAATGCATTAAATAGGTACTGTATAATGGATAATGAATAATAGACAGTGTATTACGTATGTGTAGATTGATAGCTATGTGAATTTCTTGCAATCAGACAAAGATGAAAATAAGTTAGTAAATGAAGTTGTAGTAGGGGAGAAAGTGTTGCAATGGCAAAGTTGCTAAAGATTTATGGCTAAAGTCTGAAAGCTAATCTTCAGAGTCTATTAATGGGGTTGAGTTGAGTTGACTCTGCGAATAGAAGGCGCAGAGCTTTTGACTTTTTCTATTATGTTCTATCTTTACAATGGAAACAGAACCAACAGAGTATGAATTATATGCCGTAAGGAGTCAAATCAGTTCGCTTCCCTTTCATTCAACCATTCTTCCATGATATTTCTGACATGCTCGTCTTTTATTGTCGAGTTGCAGTCGAGGGCTTTGAAGCATGACCTAACACGACTCCACATTAAAACCTTGTGACACTTCAATATGTGAGTTATTTTTAATTCATTTAGTTTCATCCTTAGTTAGGTGGTTGCGTAACGAACAAGAAAACAAAATTAATTGCATCGCTATGCCCCAAATAAACCAAAAATGCTCCCTTCATTTCCCTAAAGACAAAAACATCCAACTTTAGTTTAGAAGAGTACCTGGAGTATTAACACAGAATAAATTGTTTTGAAGGGTGTACATTGTATATAATGTATACGTGCATATAGAAAAGAAACTTTTGCTTTTCTCATTGTAGAAGTAGACCTGATCTAATTACACAGTTTTTTTGGTCCATAATGCTCACAAAGTACGGAAACGGTATATCTACTGCAGTAAAACAATAAATGTAGCAAATTGAAATGTTCCGACAATTATAAATTCCATCATGGCTGTTTACAAAACAAAAGCGCTCAGTAGTTCTAGAGTCTGAACTGTTTTATTCGTTTTCCAAGTGGGACTTGAGTAAGTAATTTGCTGTTTTGTGGAGAGAGACAGATGTTGTCGGGATATGGATGAAAGGGCGAGAGATTAAAGAGGAAGTAATAAAGTTGTAAAGTAGAGCAAGCAAAACCGGCGAATGTCGTGTCATGTCGAGGCGAATCCGTTTCTTTTGTTGTTCGTCGGATTGTTGAGCGTTGGAGATGAGTTGCCAAGCCAAAGTTTGCCAATTGATCCCCGCTTGATCTTCACTAATAAGCCAAAGAGGATTTCCCTTCCATGGCAGTCTTCTTGTCAGAACACGAGAAATGAAATACTAAATAGATCTGACACAGACTATCTGTATATTATACACGGTATACTTAAAACAAATGCTACTATAAGTATATCTGAGTCGAATTTCAACACAACCAGTTTCACTGAAACCTGATTCGGATTTTCTGTATGACTTCAATCCGATTACATTGCTGTGAAGGCTCAGAGTCTGTCATGTCATTGTCAACTAGTAGTTTCCCATTTATGCAGTAACGCAATCAAAATATTTTTCGCATCGTACAAAGATATTTTTGGAAACCATTTATTTATTTACATTCTCACAATATTTTAATTAGTTATAAATGCATCAGATAAAATTTGCTCCTGAAATACAATAAGTTGCTATTACGTGAATATCCCTAATATCTTTATAAAATCATTTTTCTTACTGTACAATTTGAAAAAGTATAAATTAATTAGTAATTATAGTCCATAAGGCTACTCCATACAGCTACAAAAATAGCATAAATTCTAATTCGTTGTTTACTGCTTCTTAAAGATTATCACATGCCTATTATAGCTACAAATTAAGTTACTAATTATTTTCATTCACAATCACCTCTCTGAATATTTTATGCGCTTTACTGGTTCTCAGTTAATACTTAATTATTAATTAACAGAGAATTATACATTATTTTAATTTATTTCTTGGCCACAGTGCTATATAAATGAATGATAATGTACCTACAACTACAACATGTACATAATATATACGTATGTACGCTCATCTACCCAAATTGTGAAAGAAGAGCATACAATGAAATTGAATAATTGTTTGGTGGTCTACACTGCTATTATGTATTTGACTGCTTTTCATGCAATCCAAACAAGCGTAGCAAATATTGTATAAATAAGGAGCAACAAAACCACGAATTTTCGTATCATTTCATATTGCTGATGTCTACATGACAGAAGTTAAGAGTGTTCCATCACCATCATATCACCTTTTGAGTAAGGATCTTTACCCAAATAAAAGCATCCCTACTACATATAAGCAATTCTTCTATTCACACCGCTGTTAGACAGGGTTACAACTTTGTGAGTAAACCATGACGTATCACAAAATGAAGAAAGGCCGTAATATTCCATCACAGTGGTAAATATAGTAGACATGCATCTATTGTGTGTAAGTAGCTATGTAATGTAACGCTTCCAATTTTAACGGTACAAACATTTGATTATAGTAACACTATGAACAACAAAAAGAATGACCAGGATTTATTTTACAGCACTGTTTGACTTTGTGGTAGTTTTTTAGGTAAGGAAAAGCAAAAGAAGGAGTGAATTAAAATGGCATTCATTCTCAACCTTTCAGTTTTTTAGTAGACCTTTTGGGTGGCTCATGGAGTTTCTCCATGGTCTAAGCTGTAGTAGTATATTCCTTTCCGTCATAGCTTTCTTTCTTTTGGGATGTCAACTTGGTTGAGTCTATTGTGTAGGACTCATTGTGCAATTGTGTGACGATGGTGATGGTTGGATGTGAATAGAATATGGCATAAACACCACAGTCGTAGAAGGTAAAGAGATATTCCACTTTATACCTTTGTTTGTCATTTTACTGTCTTCGTGATATTTATTAGCCTGCATGCTACATTCCTGTCTTCTTACTTAAACAGCAATATTATTATGGCCTTACGCTGGCTGTGGTGGTATTTCTATTAACATAATTAGGTACCTTGCTATTTTCTCAAGCTGATTTATTTAGCTTTCCTGTTTGTAAACAAAAAATACTTTTAATAGTTATACTAAAAGGTGATTTTTATATTGTGATAATATTGGTTATAAAAGTAGGTGCCTAATCAGTCATGGGGATGCTCATATCTAATATTACACACGTTTATAGGCTGGTAAAACCAGTTAAAATTGTACTTAAAACTTAATGGCTAACAAAGTTTTGATAATTGTTTTATAGGTAAAGACAATTTTAAGCTTTGATTTACAATTGCAACTTTGGTAATACAAAACTAACGCGTTACAGGGATACATATTAAGAATGAGAATTATATAACGAAATAAAAGACAATTTGATTAATTTTAGTTGTGCTATGCTACTATTCTGGTTTTGTAGATGCACACGTACATACATTTGTGAAATTCGACCTGAAATCATTTTTAACAAACGATCTTTATGAATAATGAAAGATTTGTTGATTTGTTTGTAGAACGCTTCTTTTGCACACTTAATAAGCTAGATTATTGCTAGATAGTTATGTTTCCTACATTGCAAAATTGAGCTGAGCACTTGAAACAATGCAGGTGATAATATTACAGGGTATGGGTTTGATGAATCTATTCATTTAATATTTACAATATTGATTATCCGTTTAAAAAGTAGAATAGGGGTGTCATGCCATGCCTAAGCACTTTGTTTACTTACGATGTCGATATGCATCTTATAGAGATCAATTATAGTTTGAGGCAACTTGAGACTTTGAAAGATTGCCACTTTTTCAGTAGTTGATTCAATCCAATGTACTATGTATCAGAGATGTTTGTTATGTACGTAAATATTTCTATTGATATTTAATTAGTTAAGGTTCACGCAGTGCCATACTGAGTAACCAAAATATTTGAATTGTCGTTTTCCAATAATCGAACTAGTACGAGCATTAACAATGAAATAAATATTTACAATCAGAAGTATATAGACAAAGATACTTCAGAGTACAAACACGTTTCTATATGTAAGTATATTTAAGGATGATGTATTAAGTATTTATATAGTAGTAGCACATTTTTATTTTCCTCCTCTGACATACAAAACTTGTATCAGAAGGTTTTTTAAGACAGAATAGACACATTTTCAATGACAGACTGGAAGGTGCCAAACAACATGATGAGTCTGCACTTTCGTTTTCCAGCAGATCTTCCAACACTCTCAAAACATTCAATAGAAGAGCCCGACACTTGATAACAATATCTCTCTGTCTGTCTGTACTTTTACAGAAATGTAAACAGCTTCCGTTGAAAAATTGAACAGTTCTCTTGAACCAGGACCGGAGTATGATGAAGAACAGATTTTGTTCATAAATACAAAAATGCAGCACAACACAATACAGAATTTCACAAGGTTTCTACAAAGATACATTATATAATATTTATTATACCCTGGTAGATATCATGTGAGTGCACATACATACATAGTGATTTAATAAATGCAATACTCAGGCGGAAATAATAGCTGTTTCGTTATAAAATGCATTACTCCTTTACTGCAAGTACTACGGTACAAGTACTACATGTTGGCATTCACTTTACATTTATTGAATGTTTTAGGTGTCTATGTTGTCTGTTGTGCTATGCTTAACGCTTGAGTATTCCCGATGATCTGCTGTTGTGAGTAAAATTAGGGAAAATGTATCAACTCGTACCATTCAAAGTAAGCTGTAAATCTGAATGAAAACTGTCAAAACAAATTCAAAACATCCGTAGGATTTGTTTTCTAATTTCCATTGCATTGTCTCTAAGCTCAACTAAAGTTTCTAGCGCATTTCCGAGAACTGGTATTCCTTTTGTACACCATAATGGAATAAATCATCCATTTAATGCAATGCAAATACACAGAGCAAAGCAGGAGGCGATCCAATAAGTCCCTTTTGCCATGTAAATAAATATGTATTGCTTATAATATCACAACAGCCCTTGCTTACACAATACACACAAATACATACAACTACAACTACTTGTACACTACAACAGCTCGCTAAAACACAAACAGTAACATTTATAAGCTTTAGCAGCAGGCGTGTAGAGAACAACTCTACTGTGCCATTCTGACAGCTGAAGCAGCTAATCGTATGCGACTAATCCTCTCGTAATTTGTGATGTAACACGTCTCACGCCCATTTACCACGAATCTAATTTATTTGGGGAATTTCATCGAAAAGCTACTAGGACAATCTTGGAAAAGAACCGTGTTGATTCTCACAGTACTCGGAACATTTCATGAGAAAATTAGACACGCTTAAAGTAACACTCGTCTCATTCAATTCTATTTGCATTTTCACTTCCAGAGCACACAATTTATTGCATAACGATATAACAACTCACTCAGATGCATACCAAATCCCTATACCCGCATACACACCCTATACACTTCCTCAATGAACTCTGTCAATGTAATGGTGACAACTAAGTCAATTGACAAGTCTCAAAAAACATTATTTCAACAAGAATAAACTTAACTTCACGCTCAGAATTGTTTCCATTATTCTACGTGTTTCTGTCCATTAGGGGCATTTATTCCTTAATGTTTAATTATCTGCTTGTTTATTTGGGTAAAGTTTATGTTGATTGATCATCTAATATTGAATCCCTTAATTCAGTGTACATTGTATTGCTTTTACACAATATTTCCAATTGTACACGCATCAATGAAAGTTTTAATCCATTATGAGAAGAGCATGTAACTTTATTTAGGTAGGTACTAGGTACCTTAATATTGTAACTACATTCTTTAGTGTGTATTATAAATATAGTTAGGATAGGTACAAACAGTATACGTAAAAATACATAAAACATTTATATGTAAAATGTTAAGCAAAGGAACTGAGTGTTTTTACCACCCGATCCTTCCTGTTCTGAGTTGTGACGCATATAACATTTAAGACTTGCAATTGGACTTTCTGGAAGATTTCTTGAAGAAATGATGATGATGTCGTGCTGGTTGCCCACATAGTGTTTAGCTATTGATCTTATCATATTGACAATCAAGAGAAGATGTTGAGGATAGATAGAATAAATGGATGTTTGAAAAGGGAGGACAACTCGAAAAGTGCTGATACGATAAGATTTGATGGACACAATAGTGTTAATTAGGATGGAGGTGGACGGCTTATTACGAGCAAACATCCAACAACATAACATGTAGAAATGAACACAAAATAATCACTAGATATCATACTACCGATGAGTAAAATAACATCTCAACATACCAAACCGATTACAAATACATCCACACGAGATCCATCCTTTCAAATATTTATAGTCAAGAGTTGTAAGTATTTCATCCAAGAATGTAACTCACTCAGTTTACATGCTTAAAAGAGACCATAGCCAAATAATGAGTAACGTGAATCATTTATTTGGATACTTGCTACAATCATGAACTCGAATCTGTATAGAATGTGGGTGTATTGATCTTATTGAGCAAGGAGGTACGTTCTACGCTTGTTCGGAAGCTCGAGGATTGATGCCCTTATTGTGTTTTATTTAGCTGTGCTTGATTAGACATCAAGTTGCCCACATAGCTGTACACCTTTGTATTTCTATGTATTTCATCTCATCTCATGTAATTTTGGTGAGACCTACACGCAACAGTATAATACATCGCCTGCTTGTGTCATATTCTACCTTGATAGGTACACTCACCATGTGCATATTATGTTTAGCATTATTCCTTTAAATAAATAGACACACACATATATACATAAAAGTATGTACCTCAGCTACCTGAATAGCCGTACTTATTTCATTTATAAAGTGTTGTATAAACTTTGAATAAATATGCATGAAATACTTGTACTTGCATTGTACTGCACTTGCATTGCTTGTACTACGGAAAGTACAGACTGTAAATTTTGAACAAGCAGGAGGTTGTAAAAATAAAAGGAATCTATAATATTGTACTTATAGTAAATGCATGTGTATTTACATGTACTTATATAAATACTAGCACTGTAGATATATTTACATGTTGTACAGCCACACATTGAAATGTATAGATTTGTCAGTCTAAGTACAGGTGAAGTAGTGTAGTACATGGGAATGGAAATGTGTGTTAAAGCTGTTGTGGTGAGTAAGTACAAGGTGAATCTCTCGGTAGCTGTGAAAGAAAAGGAATGATGTTAGATTTGGGTTGTATATAGTTTGTATTGTATTGAGCTGATGTCAGTTGAGTTGTCGTAATGTTAAGTAGACGAAAAGGAGTAAAGGAGTACAAGGCAGAGATATTATATGGAAGGGACTACTAAGGAGCTTCAGGAGCACAATACACAGACAATGGTAGTAGTTGAGTGGAAGTTGTGAGTGTAAGAATAGAGGCAGGGAGGTGAGGTGGGTAACACCTGTAGGATGGCACTATCATGTGTTATCTGTCAGTGTACGAGCAGATGGAAAGTTTCGCAGCAGGATTTTGCCGATGCTTCGCCGGTGATCCACACGATCTGACTAAATTATGAACCACACTCCTCTATGGGCCACACACAGCCCGAATTATCTTCATCTCTCTGCCACCAACCACTAATGCATGCACTTTATTCTGTAAAAAATATTAGGTAGCCATAATATATTATTCATATTTTATTATATTAACCTCTTCATCATATTCCCATTTTATTTCATTGCACTTTACTCTCTTAACTACTGTCGTAGTCTCGTAGTATACAAAACAGCATTGTACTAATCGCTTTCTTGCCTTCAGAAATCTTTCTCTGCACTAACTAAGCTAACTAAACTAGTAACCTAGCCGTTTACACTCCTAATATATCTATAGTGTCTTTACATGCACATAAGAAGTACCTTTAAACTTATTCACACAGGTATTTATGTATACCCATACACTTATACAATGTATATAGTTCATTCATTGCAAGAGATGCAAGTATGCAAGTGAATGTGAAGTAAAACTCATTGAAATCATGTCGTCTTCCTAAACAAATAAATTCTCCTGCAGGATACAACTTTAAACACAATATTTATTCTTTCAAACAAACATTTCCCATAAACAACAGCGACGGCCACCACGCAACAACAAGCAAATACAGCACATAACACACAGTAATAAAATATATTGTGATATATCACTACATAGAAAGAATGTATTATGTACCTACTGTATGTATTTTCATTTCAATTGTGTTGTAGTGCAATACGTAGCTGATAGCAGTGCTTATTATGTAGCGACTAAATGTCCGTCCTAAATTACACTGTGTATGTATATCTCTCTGTGTAAAAATATAGCCTGTAATATAGCAAGTTGCTACTGATATGTGTTTGTATGCGTGATGGTTATCTAATGCTGAATACATGAATAATATGACTTGATGTCTACATTTGCTCCTATCCTTACCAAATCCTAGTCATGTGTATTCAACAGACAAACAAAACAAGCATAGCTATTATTTACACATACATATGCGTACAATACATTTATAGGAGATATCAAAATGAATTAGGATTTTAATATGCCTTCATGTTTCTCCTATTAAATTGACCACACCGGGTATTGCTGTGGTGGTAGTCTAGTGGAGTCGTCAGACTCACAGAAAGATATTTTCATTTAGCACTGAGTTACAATGACCATAGTTTATTGCAGGATGACCACAGAAGAGCAGATTTCAGTGGAAAGTTGTTGCCAGTTACTACCAGTGCAGTGGTCAGCTCTATGGTAGGACAACCGAGTCGTAAAAAAGAAACATGATACAATTTATGTAAATTCGAGGGGATGTGTGATGTCCCTCACTCATTTCTATCTTAAAGTGCAATCTGCATATTTCCCCGATAATGTTGATTAGTGAAACATCACAAGTGTGTTATATACGTACGCGAATGGGAATTATACGGGAACGAATGTAATGAATGATATTGTGACTAAACAGTAACCATATTGATAGTGTGTGTGTGTGTGACGGGAACTACTTAGGTAATGTACCGCACATACAGCAGCTTTATCTGGTGGAAGCTTCATTTTCTTTTAGTACATAATTTGTTGTATCTGTATGTATATTTGCATGTAGCAGTATTATGTATTACCCGGGTGAGATTCACAATCTCACTCAACGTTTGCACTGCCTTACGCAATTATCTTTGTATTTTACATAGTAGTATTTCTGTGTATGTGTGTGATTTAAAGTAATTTTGCCGGACGACACCGTACAAATTGACTTAATTTGCATACGCATGTTTATGCGTTTAATGTTTCACTGTATAAAAATCTGACTCTCGTGATTTAATCAGTGTGTCTGTATAACCAAGCGTAGTTTTGTTACAGCTTTGTTCTAGTATGTACTACATAATCATAGTAATACAAACGACGACACAGCCTGCGGAAATATACGATGTAGTAGAATCTGATATAATTTATATCATAAAAACCGGGTAAGTTACCTACCTTCACAATATGTTTGTGAAAACGGTTTTATATTCAGTATGTAGTTGAAACATGCATTCATTTTTTCATGAAAATGAATGATTCTTATGGCCTGTACTAATGGTCCTCTATGGCTTCATGAAGCATGATGCTGCTTGGCTGGGGCGAGCATATGGAAGGAATTGTTGTATATGTGTATGTGTATAGAAAAGGAAAACAAGATGTGCAACGAAAGGAATATTAGTACTCGTAAGGAATATTTGGTTTTGCGAATAAAAATGCTAAGTTCGTAGTTGTAAAAGAGATAGTACGTGAAAGTGTCATCTGTAATCTGGAAGCATATGAGCATAAGCTGTTACAACCCTTTGGGTGCTTTAGATTATTTGCTACGTCGCAAACTCAATTTTTCTCATCACATTTTACATTTTATGTAAAGTAGTTTAGGGAGTGCTTTGAGTGTGGATTAGATGGGGCGGGCAGGGCCAACAAGCCTTAGAGAGGACTCACTCTCCCTTAGAACCAGATTATACGATATTATAGAGATGTAAACTGTAAATGCACATGGAGACGGGAAGAATTACAGTAATACTAGTAGAGACAAAGTATTCTTCAGTCAGTTCAACGTATATATTCCTTATAAAGAATATATAGAGTCCCATCGTCCGTCAGCTAGAGACAGTGTTAGTGTTATTTCCATAATACCCGGGAGACACTGTTCCGCATGCTAACGTAGCAAGTAGTCACTTGCTGCGGGAAAGCATCGTGAGACATAACGTAATCTAAATCTAAGGAAGGATATTATGATAGGACTTGACTTGACTTTGCCCGAATCACTTCCAATGTCTGGCATCTGTGAGGGTTGAGTTGACGATGGGCTGATTCTGAGCTGATGCAAATTCAGATCACGGACTCGCAATATGGAATAGATGCGGCGGCACACAGCACAACACAAACAGCCCAGATATCATGATACACTTAAACGTGTAACTAAACTAACTCTTCTTCGTCTTGATTCTTATTCTATTCCTAAATGTAAATACCGCTACTAAGACGCCAATGCCAATGCCCACGGTAGTTGTTGCAGAATCACACTGTACATATGAGACTTGCCAAATATGTAGCTTTGTATACACAATTCTGTATCGCAATACGAAGCTTTTACACGCAAATACACAAAAGAGCAACAAAACATGCAAGTTTACAGTTTGCCAGAAAGAAATTGCTACCTATGGGATCTATCTGTACAAGTGTCGTTTACTTTTACTCAGATATAAAGTCAACGGGACTATTTTCACTATAACAATATCATAATATCTAATATCTACCCAGTTAGAAAAACGTACATTACAGAGAAATATAGTCTCAAGATGATGATGTCAGTGTGGTGCGGGTAATTTATTCGTTGCCATGTTGGAAAAAAGCGGATAGTGATGGTTGCTTATCTGTCAGAACATATTCTTTTATTAAAGCCCGAGGTTAGGTTGGCAACATTTTTTCTCCATCTCCTTCCTCCATTTCTTGTGTGTATACTTTTTCGGCAAGCTTTATTCTCCTTTTAACAGAAAGAACATTTCTCCACTCCAGTCGTGCCATGCACTTATATACATACAGATACTCTGAATACTAGAATACTATACTATCTGAATAGTAACAGATAGATTTTATACATCACAAACACGACTAAGACTAAACCAAGAAGAAAATATTACACACACACATACTAGAGGTTAAACACATACATACTATCCTTCTCCTGCTTCACTATCTGTATCTTGAAGAAGCACACCGAGAAACAGAGAGCGAAGAATATAAAAGGAAGCTAATAACAGCGGCTTTTCTATAAGTGGCTAGAAAGTAAAAGTAGATTTGGGTCCGAAGAAGGAGACAAAAGGCAAGAGGCATCATATTATCATCACAGTCTGCAGAATGGAATGGGAACTCATGAATCACGTCACAATCCGCATTCACATCCACAATCACAAACTTTATTTTACTCCAGTTTAGTGGAAGAACTGGCGAGGAGTGTGCTCGGTCAACTAGTCACCGAGTGAATAGAGTGAAACTCTCTGTAGAGTTCTATAAGGCGATTTTTGATGCCCGTTCCCACTATATGTTAAGTATCTCTCTAACTTTCCCGTTTCTCTCTCTCTCTCTTGAAATACGGTACATGGTGAAGTGAAAGCATATAATATAACTCTGTGGCAAAGACAAAGGATTTAAGGTTGCACGTTACGGACTTTAGACTTTGGTTGATATGCCTTATTGTTAGTTTGGTTAGCTTTGGTCCTTTTGCTGGTTGCTACTGGTCTGTTCTCGCTCTCTCTATGCTTTACACAGGCTTCTCCTTTCCTAGAACATAGAAATAGAAATACTAGAGAAATACTATTGTTATGTTACTCAATGTTCCACTACTATTCTACTTCTTACTAAACTATTGTCGTATTTATACTCCTACTACGTATCATCATGTAACAGTTACGAGGAAAGTTAAGCAAGGACGTATACTACGTAGTTCTATGCTATGTATGTACTTCTGCTGTGTAGTACATAAAGGACACGACACAATGTGTATGTAGTTTGTAGTATGTATACGTATAATCTATATGAGGTAATGTATGTGTATGGTGTGTGGCATAGTAGTAGGTAGTGTAGTACTAATGGTATACTTGCTACATCCAATAATGTATAGGAAGTGCTTGGATTCGGGTAACAGGAAAAGTAGAATAGAAGTCAGCGTGTGGAAGACGAGAAAATCCTTGGGGGGATTTGAGGGAGCTGAAGAGATGTCAAATGGTCCAGAAGTTGCTAGGATCTTCTGGCGGTCGTTCCAAGTCGACAGCACTATCTCCACTTCTGCTGGAACATTATTGCCGCCGTGACGAAATGACTCAGATTACCATGTCTCCACTGAATGCTAACTTCATCATTCTTCATACACGGTTATGTTTTCTTATGGGCCTTGATTCCTTTACAAACTCCATCGCTAAATGTCCCCGTTACGAATCTATATTAAATTTTGTTTCACGTCCTTGCCTTGTTAACTTGTTACTGTGTAGTACCATCTCAGCCATCTCATACCAGCAGTTCATCTATAATATTTTACTCTGTAACAGTCTTAAGGCTAAACTAACAAATATAATACTTAAGTCGCTAACCAATTACTTATTGCTTTTTGTATTCCATTAATTCTATGCATCAGTTTCTTATGAAGGGAAAACTAGAATAAAGTACAGGTTTCACGGGTATCTTATCATTTCACTTGTTTTACCAGTGTAACCAACATTTCTTGTTACTCTAGTAGAACAATAATATTTCGGCAGCACATTCCTGCTAGGATTTATTTGTAGTGTAGCGGATAACGGAATGAATAATTGTCTACACTCCTAATTCATTACAATTAATGCTGATTATCGATGTATCGATAAGCGTTTATCGGTTCGATGATCTATCGATACGATGAGCTATCGATA
>JAQFYB010004852.1:0-15242 GCA_034694085.1 Pogonognathellus longicornis
GTTACAGAGCAAAACTAAAAAATAGGTAGATCCTGCTATGATTTTGGAGCAATCCTGTGTAAAGTAGTAGAAAAGCACAGTTAGATACACCTATTTTTTGCCTAGGTGGATTTGCCTATTTCGTAGCAATATGGTACGCAAGATCTGGAGCTGTCCGATGTGATAGAGATATGCTCCGTAGTCCAATTGTGTTGCAGGATCTGTAAAAGGGGACTCTGGCAAAATTCCTTTGAGATTTATAATCATATCTGCTGAGGGTTGTTTGTTTTGACGATCTATATAATGAGCCACTGCTGGAGCGTAGATTCCTGAACACAATATGTTCTATGTAATAATTGTTGTAATCATAAATTTTTACATTCAGAGTAGAAAGAAAGAAAATATATATTTTGATTTATATTCACGTACCTCCAAATGAGACACCGGCGCTGTAGAAGTCATTAGATTTTAATTCAGGAAATATTTTTAAAAATTGCATCAGAAAATTGTACATATTCGGAGCGCAATCAGCGCCATTCGTTACGTAACCCGCTTCTTGCTCTGTAAAACTGACCTATGGAACCAAATATTTAGGTGAATAATTTATTACACTAACTGAAAAATATTGAAACCTAATCATGAAATCATTAATACTCGTTTAAATTTATAATATATGATCGTCTTAATCATAAAAAGCTACAACTTCATTTCCTATATATCCAGTTGTAATTCCTGATGTAAATAGTCTGTAAAATCTGTGAAACTGTAAAATCTGTGAAGCTGTAAAATATGTGTGTTCGTACCAACATCCATGGGCTGATCCATGTATATAACCGAATGATTAACTGACCTGATAACACCTCTGTAGGTGTTATCTGTGACGGACGGACGGACAGACAGACAAATCATTCACATAAAGTGATGTCGTACCTCCACCACTTCATAACTTACCCAAATGCAATTTCTTTTTATAGGTACATAATTTTGTTATATCCTTACAAATGAATTGTATTTGATATTGATGTTTGAGCTGTTGGGTTATTACCATAATAGCCTAATTATATAATTAGGCTCTATATAGAAAGATTCGTATGTAAGACAAACAGACAGAAAATTCCCCCTTGCACATTGCAATTGTTTCCAGTAATTATAAATGATTATGTAGATATACTGTACTTGTAAACTGAATGGAAAAGTGTCTCACTAGGACAAGGACACATGTCTTCGTATTATTCCTGGAGATGGGCTATTAAAGTAATGTTTACCGGAGCTGCAGTCTGTGTTTATGGAATTTCTATGTCATTTTTTCAAACTGCATACTAATATATTTAATTGTTAAAAGGATTCATTTGTAATCAGTAATGGCAGATGAATCTTATTTATAATTACCTATAATAATTAAACATATTAGTACGCAGTTTGCAATAATAAATATTTTTATTGATGCTCAATACATAATAAATAAAACAAAGTTCAGCCCATAATTTTATTTTTAATTCAAAGAGGAATAATTTAATTTGTAAAAAATATTGGTATGGCCATATATTAAAGATGATTAAAGAGCGTGGATACCATTAATATACTGTAATGTAAAAGGGTTTTATTATTTATCTACTTCGAATTTATTTAATATTAATGTAGTTCAAAAGGGAATATTTTTAATGAAATTGTTTAATATTTCAATCGTCCATGCAGGTTGTTCTATCACGGCGTCATGTCCAGCATTCCTTAATACAAAATGCGTGAAATTTCTTGCAGTCTTTGCATAGCCGGCGACAGTATCTTCATATTTCCAAATGCTTCTTGTTGCATTTCTGAATTCTACAGCTCCTTCCCAACTAAATGTGTTAATCATTTTAGCAGCTGCGAAATGATTTGTAATGACATCAAGATTTCCCGATAATATAAATGTTTTCAATCCTGAATTCAGCAAATCTTCCATCAACAGTTTGACGGATCTCATCATATTTGGGTTAAAAGTGTCTAGAACTAAATCACTTCTGAAAGTAAAAGGTAGACGTCCAACGTGCAAAGACCGTCTGAAATGTTCGGATTCAACCACCGGAATCCAATTAATGTCAGAGTAGTCAAACTCAGTCTGCGCAATATTAAAGTACTGCTCGAGTCCTGTAACATTTTTGTAGAATGTGCCATGCTCTGGGTCTCCAAGAATAAGTTCATCGTTGACCTAAAATACCAAAGAACACAAAATAGAACACAATATAAATATCATTAAGTCTAAATGACTGTTTTTGTCGTTCACAATTGTAATGCATATTATGTGTATGATATTCCACTAACGCAACAATGTATTCAGTGGGGGAGAGGGGCAAATGTGGCATATTTGATCCCAAACTCCCTCAAAAGGTTTTATTTTACCAATAAAGTGCAATAAACGCGGAATTATGAAATAGTTCTTATTTTTCGTGATAAGCGCGCTAACAGATGTTTTTACGTATTTTATTTTGGTATTTTGCCCACCCAAAACTAAATCCTAAATACAACCCTGCACAAACTCATTAATACCCGCAGGGACCAATTTCATTTGCATAAAAGATATAAATTATTATTTTTACAATTCCCTACATGGTTCTGTTGTCTCAATTACGATAATTATTGCAATTTTTATATTTACTATCATTTTTGATAGGTAAACTTTTCATTTTTCATTTTAATTAATATTGCAATTGAGACATCGAGAGTACAATATATTTTTATTGTTCTGTTTAAATCCTGGTTAACTGAACTACTTTAGGTGGATTATACACGCATTGAATTAAACCTACCTCACTAGCTTGAGACAATTGGCCTTGCGAAATAAGATTTCTGATCAGCTCCTCCTGTGAAGTGAAATGAAGAAGGGCGTTGTCATCAATCAATCCGACATGATATAAATAGGCACCGTAGTCCGCCTGACTTAAAGGATCTGTCCACGGTGACTCAAGAAACATCCCTTTAAGATTTATTAGAAAATCCGAAGAAGGATCTTTATTTTTACTGTCAATATAGTGGGCTACCGCTGGTGCGTAAATTCCTGCAAAAATATTTATATTATAGTATCTTTATACTTGCAATTTACTTAATCAAAATTTCAATCAACTGTGTGTATAGAATACACATCCGTATATAAATACCTCCAAATGAGACTCCTGCACTATAAAAGTCATTAGATTTGAATTCCGGAAACATGTTGAAAAATTGCACCAGAAAATTATAAACGTTTGGAGCACAATCAAGACCATTGGATACATAACCCGCCTCTTGGTCAATAAAACTGAACCCTAGTAAAAATAAATGACAAAAATAAAAAATGAAACAAATTCACCACACAATATTATATACAGTGAATTTTCTGTAACGTGATATCAGGGTTAGGTATAAGAGTTGAGACTTGTGTGATTTTATAACACATTTTAGGAATACCACCCTTGAGTGTTGAGAACGGGTACTTTTAAGTGATTTTGCATTAAATGTACCGTGTGTACCACTCCTGAGTTACGCTATTTAATACATTGGTAGTCCTTTCGCTCTGTTTGCCTTATGAAATTTGAAATTCGCTGGTCTCAGATGCCAGCGAATTTCAAATTTCATCAGGCAAAACAGAGCGAAGAAAAGTTAATAATGAGTAGTCCAAGGACTACCAATGTATTAAATAGCGTAATCAATGTATGGGACACCCTGTATTATAAATTCACACAAGAATCTCATACTCACCGATGTAAGTTATAACCCATTGAATGCAAATTCACTTAAAAGTACCCGTTGTCAAGGGTGGTATTCCTAAAATGTGCTATAAAAGCGCACAAGTCTCAACTCCTATACCCATCTTTTTAGATCACGTTACAGAAAATTCACTGTGTATAACACCTATCTTAGGTATATATATAGGTACTGCAATATTGTAAAAGCTATAAATTTGTAAATCGCTGGTTAAATCTTAATAGTGAATTGTGGTATTTCATTTATTAGGTAATGCCTTTATTAACCATTAAATTATCGCATACATGTCTATGATTGTAAATATAGGCACGAAAAGTACATAAAAGAATCATACCAACATCCATGGGCTGATCCATGTAAATCACAGAATGGTTAATTGACCATGCAGTTTCCCTAAGTCTCAAGTCGTCATCATCTCCTATGTAAAATGGTCCATGCTCAAGAAAAACTGAAAACAGACCAGAGAATCCTGGTCCTCCTTCATTCCATAAAATTACCGGGGCATTAGCTGCGTCGTTCTAAAATCCACGGGATAATGTTTTGAGTTTTAATTTTTTTATTGTTCCACAAAAATTTTTCTTTGACCATTGAAATAAAATGCAATAATTATATAATAATAGCTATATTCATTCTAATATCTGGTTTTGCTTCACTATTTAATTAATCATTAAATCAAACATAATCCTGAATTCAATACAAATTTATTATTTTGAAAACGAAAATACAGAAGAGCGTACTTGAGCTGGAAAGAACCAAAAGAATGCGTGAGCTCCGTTTGTTTGATCTACTGTTATGAGACCACTGTAACTTTCGATGGAAGAAGATATGTTAGTAACTGCTGCTAATCGTCGTGCTTCTACTATTTGACCTGAGCTGATGTAAGGAGTCAAAAATAATGGCTCTCCAGCATCTTTATTCTCAGCAGAAATTACACGTAAACAAAAAATCACAAAACTCACAACCTCTACATTCAAAATCATTTTTAATTGAAATATGATTCAATGCATCTACAACAATGTGAATGCGTTTCGGGTGACAACTGAAAATTAATTAATATCTGAGATAATAAATTACATGCATATCTTTATCACACGATCATATGTTATTCAATTACACAAAGTGATATGTCTTTTTCAAGTACATATTATTATCTATATTTATATTAAAACTCGAAACTGTATTTATCTTTATCATTATAAATAGAGTGCAAAATTGTACAATGCGACACTTTTCTTTTTACAGTTCATTTGTGTACATTAATAAACTCAACTGTCTGTAATGTAGTCGTAGTCTAAAACTTAAGTGTGTAAAAATAATTATGCCTTGGTATTGTTTTCAATTACAGGCAGGTGTTATTAGTTAGATGAGCATTATTATTATGCAAGGTCGAAGGTTAAGTATACTTATAACTACGAGTTGTCTGTGTGTTTATTTGGATTTACACAGTTACCCATAACGTGTCTATTGTTCTCTGAGATAAGCTTCAGGTATTCAACGGTCAATTTAAGTTGCAATTACAACTCATTTATTTATTGCTAAATATAATGTAGGTATGTGTTTTTGCATTATTTACAAATTCTCAAAAATATGAGTTTTTTAAATATTGGTCTTCAATTTTAAATCCTCGCGAGTGTTGACATATCAGTACTGATATTCTGCTCCGGGCGATGTATATACACAGAATTATTTTTAGGGTGCAAGTGGTTAAAACGAAATTTAACTACTAACCCATAATTAATTAATTATAACCCGTACTACTATACTTACATTAAATTTGTATTATTTATTTGTCATATAGTTTAATTTGTTGGTAAAACCCAAAAAAGTGACATGATATACATATTATTATATCGCTAACACATGAAGGTTTCTCGCACATGCAAATACACATACCGCTCACCGCACCGTCTCAAATGAATTAAATATTAACCTAACTGCATGTCGTCAAAGTCGTGCTCCGGACGTTTACATGTTTTCCTTCCTTTCCAATGTCAACTATATGAAATTATTGTCGCCAATAAGACATCGTGAGCGGAAAAACACTCGTCACTTTCTCTGTCTTATTGTGCATGCTGATATTGATGTTGAGCAAAAACTTAAAAACAACGTCCAGACTTCAGACTACTGTCTCGCTAAACAATTCACTCTATTCTGTGTTTGTTTAGTACCACACATGTAACGTGTAAACATTATGAAGGACAACCGTCCTGACACGATCAGGGATATATAAGAAGTTGCTTTGTCAGGGTCACTATCATTTTAGATTACTATTTTACTTTTTACATTATTACATTTTAAAGCTTCTTTGTCACTAAATAGCATAAAGTATGTCAAGTGGGAGAGAACATAGTTACATACAAGTATTTCATTTAGTATAGGTCCACAAAAGAAATCTAGACTACTATTTATTATAGGAGGTAGGGTCTAAAAAAATTTCATAGTGACAAAATTGATACAATATATTGTTCTCCGAACTACTCCGAAATAAAATATTGCATTTGCCCTGGATTTTAATTAACTATTATTTTAGGCACTAATTTTTTTCGGATGACAAGAATTTGAATCAATTTTTTCAATTTGACAATACTTATACCTCCTATATAATTAAATTGACATGACAGCGGTCTAGATTTCTTGGGTCTAAATAATAAGAGATTTGTCAGAAAAAACTTTAAATCAAAATGCACTCAAAAGATTTTGCACTGCTTTATATGTGGTTAAGAACAAAATGGATTACAAACATTTATATTGGGCTGTGGTTATGGAGTACTCGAGTATACAGGTGTCAATGTGCAGAACACGAAAGTAAAGTGCTAAGGGACATTTCAAATGCGTTGGAGTCGTGTAGACATCAAATCTATTTATTCGACAATGAAGATTCGAATAACGTGGCTCTGAGTGATTTCCCACATCCTTTTCTATTAACACGAGCAAAAACATTTCAGTCGCGTCTCAATTATCGATTCAACTCAGCGTTTCAATTGTCAGGATTTTCACAAATACAATACCACTCAATACTGTTGGAAGAGAAATACTCTAAAGTGCCTTCCATGAATATTCAGTACCGTCACACGAATTGTCTCTCGTTTTACCTCATCTTTCCTCCTAAAATAGAAGCCTCTTACGGATTTCCTTTGAATATTGAATGGCATTTAGCAAAAGCCGAATTAAGAACCGCTTGGCACCCCGGCACAAAATATGAAACTATATATTTCTCATTTGACAAAAATCCGGCTTTCACTCAGTACACGTATACGCATGTTTTGACTAGACTCCAAAAGCCCACATGGTCATTAGTGGTTAAATTTCTGTATGAGAATCTCAGCAGCCAATGTTTCCTTTATTATTTCCCCCACTCATCTTCTTCCAAAATTGAGCAAGACGAATACGAAACAGAGAAAGTGGAATTTTATTCTGTACACACTTATCAATACAGAGGTCACAATAAAATCCACATGCTCTATCCCAGGTTGGAAATATTTTTTCAATTATTGCCTTACCAAACTATTTTTCTCAAATTTAAAAACGTCCAATCAAAAAAGTTGGAATTTTACCGACAAGTTCCAATAGAAGAAGTGTGTTTCAATGTGTTAGAAGATTTGTACGACAAAGGGAATTCTCGTTTTAAAGATCGTATAGAATTGCTGAATGAAAAATTGCAAAGTCCTCCCTCAGGAGAGTCCATAGTTAAAGTAATGCTTTCCATTTTATTTGCTCCGATGTACAATAAATCTGCAATTGCTCAATGTGGTACTACAATGACGTCTTTTACTTATGAAAAGTCTTTTATTCATGTACTTCCATATTTAAGCTACGTTTATACTAATTTCTTTCCGATCAAGATGAATGGAGTTCAATTCGCTACGTGTGATGGCGTTCAAAGTCATTTGTCTTTTTGGGGCTATGCACGACCATTTCAGTTGAATTTGTGGATTGCATTTCTTTTATTTATGCCTCTCAATATGCTTCTTCTTTTTATTCTTTTGAGTTATCTTCGCAACGGCGATAGGATCATTTCTGTCTTCATTATTTATGCAGCTTTATTCGAAGTTGGAATATGCATTCCAAAAAAGCTCTACAAATGTTTGGCATTCAACGTGTACAAAATTGTATTTTTATTCATGGCCATTGTCCTTACAAATGCCTACCGGGGACTTGTTATCACAGAAATGATTTCACCTCGTCCAGTTTCTCTCTTGTCAAATTTTCAACAACTTTTGGACAAAAATTTCACATTTTTTTCTCCAATACATAATCCGCTTGTAGATAAAAGACTTTCCTACACGCGATTACAAAATGGAAGTTTAAAACTATTTATCAGAAACGAATTGGAATTTATGAATTATGCTGCTTTGTCTGTTTTTGGACAGTACAGAAAATCAAACTGGAAGGGCAGAGAATTTGATTTTGCAAATAAAGAGTATGACTATCAATACATTAAACGAATAAAAATTCCATACGGATATCCCTATGTGACTTACCAAGATGCCATTTCTAATTGCGAAAGGACTGCTTTTGTTGATGTGGCTGACCAATTGGACCAATTCCTAATAAATATTAAATGGAATTCGTCGGACCTCCAACAAAAATTAACAAGCATTCGACTTTACAAAGGACAAGAGATTTTAGATGAACAAACAATGGGATGGGTCATCCAGACTGTTGACTTTGAAAACTTAATCTCCCTCAGGATGAGTTCAATTCTTCAGTCCGGCATTTACGACATATGGGATAAGTATATTGAAAAGCAAACCATTAGGGAGAAAGGAGGACTTATCCATCAAGAATTTCCTACTCTCATTGTTCTTGGATTGCAGAATTCCAACATTGTTATAGTATTTTATGTTTACATGATGTGTGCCACCATTTATTTCACTGCAGTCTTGTTTGAAAGATTCAGTCATTCCACTTTATTGAAATTTAAAACCTATATCGCCATTTTTAAATTGTTTTATCAGCTTAGGCAATCTTACAAGTGAAAGATTAATGTTAGAAAATTAAATTAGTGAATAGTATTGTACACTTGTAAATATATTGAGGCACATAATATCTAGAATTTTAGTATGGGTGATACTTGGTGCAAGATGATGCTAAAATAGAATTACAAAATAATGCCATAGTGCAATTTTACATTTATGTTCCTATATATTATAATATATATCCATGTTCAAACTAGCCCTTAAAAACAATAATTGAAGCCGCAAACATAACCACAGCTTTGATAAGCTAGAATTTAATTAAGCTATCAAATAATCAAATAATTGAATATGTAATATAATTCAAAGATAATTTAAACTATGAAACCCAATTAAAACTCATTGTGAAATGTACACTTAACTTCTACCTCTCATGTAATTAAAAATAATCTCAAAAATTGCAGTTCCATGTGAAACTAACTATTTCACGCACCATGATATTGGTATTCTAAATAGTGAGATTTCCGACCACGTATTTTATTTGTCTCCATGCTAATATTTACATGTATGACTGTGGTTGTCACAGCATAGCAGCGCATGAAAAATGCATGTGCTATTTGATCCGACCACATATTATTTGATTACTCTTTGTATCTACAAATATTAACTAAATTAACAAAAAATGATACCCAGAGTTTGTGAAGAATACCACTTGCAGGAGATTTTTCACAAAAATTGCCGTATAATTGATTGCATAAGACAACCAAGCGTTGTTATGAAACCTAATCGTTGCTGTTTAAACAAACCCAGTATCATATCCTTGATATCCATGATATGACGTTAGTAGTATTTTTTGTTTGCTTCGAGTGTTCAATGTCCATTGTTGGAAACCAGCTGGCTGCAATATGCTAACTGAGAGCAATGTTTGACAATAAAGCCTTGATACTGATACTGATACCCAAAAATAGGTTTAGGCGAGGGTAAAATAACAATTTGTGCAATCAAGGCTCGCCAAATTGAGCCAATTTGAGCAAACACAAAAGTAAAATGCATCAAATTCGTAAAAAATGAAAACTTTTGTTCTTATTTTACGCCTCAAAATGACAAAATATATAAAAATACTAAAAAATTAAGAAAAAGTAAAGAATTAATTTTAAAATGCCAAAATATTTAAGAAAATATGTGTCACAACATGACGAACGATAAGGCTTGAATTTAGCTGAAATAACGTAGTATTATTATCAAGTGTACATATTTTTTCATATTCGCAATACAATATTACTTTTTAAATAAACCAAGAAATTCATGTAGAAAAGACAGCAAAAATAAATTATAAGCTTTACTTTGCTGTTTCTTGCAATCGTATCGCACCACGATGATTTTTATCAAGTACGATTTCCTTTACATGTTAATCCAAATAGTTTTTATCTCTACATGTAAATACACCGAATACTAAGAAAAGACGCTTAATTTTTTTATTAGCTCAACTCTGTGCACTTTCGTGTAACCAACGCTTATATGACTAATATGTTTACAAGTCGCAAAATAATTTGTCAGTAAATTATGGCAGATGACAAATAATGTTTGTGTTAGGATAAGAAGTACTTAGTCACACACGCTCCCATGCATTTTCAAATTCAAGCAATTCATATAAAAGACGGGACTTTATTGCAGGAGATATTATTCGTTCTTCTCTTTAGGACTTGAGACTTGAGCTTTAGGATTTGTTGGCACAACACAGCGATAAATTACTTTTTGTCTCACAATATACAACTCTTAAATCGCTACCGAAAGAAGAAAAATGAAGTCTCATAAAATATTCGCAATCCTGTTGTTGACCTTCTTGGTCTGCTGCACACTTTACGACATTGGGGTATTTCAATCAAATATTTTTTTTAATTTTAATATTATTCGCAGCGACTAGGTGTAAAATAATTTGTATTTCAGCTAATATTTATATAATTTTACTTTTAATGAAGTCATTTTATTCATGTCACTTTGAATGAGGTACTGAGGTCCTAGTTTAAATATTCCATTACCTGCAAATGCATATAGTAACATATTACAAGTACCTATATTATGCAATTAAATAATAATTCTTTCATAACATAATTGCTAAAATTCAGTAATTTTAATATCAACATTTTACTTATTGCAATTTCACAGGTCGAAGCCGGATGTGATGGCTTCAGGAGAGCAACGTGCCACTTGCAGTGTGCGAAGGAGATGAAGGCATGTGATGTTCACACCTGCAAATGCTACGACAACTATGAAGAAACTGATTTTAATCAAATCGGAATATTATTATTATAAATTTACAAAATCAGTTGATAATTTTCTATAAATAAAATAGTTACTGCATTTCTGTACTAGTAATTATCATACACAAATGGACATTTTGATTAGGTATATAATTAAATGTAATCAAATCAGCTAGTTTTAATTTTGATGTACAAATACTTACGAAACGATATATACAGAGCATCTTTCCAAGAATTGTAAAAGTTTATGCAAAATACTGTTTAATAAACAATAATGTTTGTTTACATTTAGATGAGTTTAGAATGATTGATTTTAATTATTTTATATTTTGTAAATCATTTACACAATTAGACATTATTTATAATTTCAATAATTCGGTTGCAAATAATTTTTAATCCATGCAAATCTGTTAGTCAATATTTGTTAACTAAATTAATAACATGGTCATAAACTAAAGTTTTAGCATCCTTTGCGTACATGAAATCTAAGTGATTAAATTTTTCATGATTCACTTTGTGAATTGCGACGAGATTTCTTAGTTGTTTCGCTACGATCTCCACATTCTGAAAATACATTGCAGAACATGTTCATATACATTCATGTTAATTTGACAAAGAAATTATATGGGGTCAATACTAAATCCAATTTAAAACAGTCATTCAAATTACGAATTTTTTATTTCTTTTATGCCAGAGTATGAATTTGAAGGCTTGAAATACATGAAAACTGCAATTTACCTTAGGAGCGGCAAAATTATCGCCAGGTCCCCAAAATAAAGCCACTTTTGATGATATCTTGGACCAATCGTACAATGGCGGGTCAGGTTGACCATATATTTTGAAATTTCTCATCATTCCATAATCAAAGGAAGCAAATCGATTGGAATTGATAATCTGTTCCGCATGTAATGCAGATTTGGTGGAAAACGAGGTAGGGGTATGTGCCAAAATTGCAGGTAGATTACTCTGAATCATATTGACCAAAAACAAATGTCTTATTACTTTTTTCACATTCATGAAATGTATAAAATTAAAATACTGTAAATATTATATTCATTAGGTAGCTACATTATTTGTTTGCGCGTAGTCGTAGCCAACAAAGAGGAAGATCATATTATTGCAAACAAGATCATCAACCAAACTATGTCCGCAAATTTCGGGAGCTACTTTGCGTATCATGGATGCCAATCTGTCAGGACGAATTCTGGTATCTCCAATCAGACCGTAAGCTGTGGATGTTACCAACTGTGTTTGAATTGTTTTAAAAGCATTTAAAATTATTATTTGTTAAAATTATTTTCTAAGATTCGAGGTAACATAATTACACAATAAATAATGTAATTATTTTATTTAGATAATTAGATAGGTATATGTACGTACTAAACTTATGATGTCAACCGGGCCAATAAATCTCAAGGGACTTCTCCAATATCCAAAATAAACAGCCGGAGCTAAATTGACGAAAAGACGAATCTTTTTATTGTACTCCGGAAGAGAGGAAAGCAAAACGAATCCCATTGTTGTCCCAAGTGAATATCCTACATAGAATAAATCTTTTTGGTGATTTATAGAAAGAATGTAATCAATGCAAGCTGGCAAATCTTTAACTCCCATTTCGTGGAAACTATAATCAAGCATAAACACATTATTGAAGGGTAAAAATTTATTTTATAAGGCAGGATGGAAAGATAGAATTCTTTAATTCCACAATTTACCGATTTATTACATATTATTTTCACCTGAAATCCCAGTATTTATTGTTGGCCATTGTGTAATTAACATGTTTATAGCTGTACGTGGTTCCCCGAAAATTAGCCAGCCAAACATCATAGTTTTCGTCCGCAAATTGGTATGCTAAATATAAAGCAAATTATTCTTGAAACAATTTTAATTGGAAAATAATATTATTCTCACTTTGTCAGATATTGGCATTAATTTTTTGCAATGTCTACTGGATACACTCAAATAATATCAAAATGTATCTAATCAAAATGTGTTAAATGATTGCTTAGGTTATTTGAAATTTATTTATTTTCCTAATGATATCAGATATAGGAATAACGTTCAACTAAAATAAAAGCTCTGAATATTTCCCATGCAGTTAATACTATATTTTAATCCAAACCTTTTTCAACAAAAAACTTTATAAACTTAACGAAGTGAGATCAAAAACTTTTTATAATATTATGAAGTCAAAGAAGTGGGATAAAATATTTTCACTGGGGTTTATTGTAAATACCTAGTGAATTGTTCTTTCCATTAATGACAAAATCTACTGATGATTGCATTCCTCCATGCATTAACAACACAGCTCTTTTTGAAATAGCCTTCATGGTTGTGTTCCACAATCGATGTTGCGGTATTCTGTGTAAACATAAAATGAAGCCGTCTTCGGTCGTCACGTAATGCGTTTCCACGTGATACCCTTCCTTTTCAATTATCTGCGACTATAAACGTGCAATTAAGACAGATATTTCATTTATACATAGCATTTGTTATAAACATTTAAATATTAGTTTTAATTGTTTTAACTCAGTGAGACATTTAATTGTATGTTATTTAGCGATACTCAATCGAATTTTTTGGTTTGTGTGTTCATGAAAGTTTACCTTGAGCATTGCTAAAATAAAAATATATGTATAGATCTTTTCAGAAAATAACAATTAAAATTTATAGTATTAAAAAGATTTTTTTTATTACTGTAGACAGATCGACGTCTGGATATTTACTGCGTAAAATTTTCTTTGCGTTCCTAATTTCTTCATTTTCTCCTTCGTTTGACGACCAGGCTGATGAGACACTTTGTACTTTCACGATATTGCTTAAAGCTAGGAGGATGGTTAAGTGAATGAATGATTTTGTATTAAATTTAAACTTGTACATTGTTTTAAATATAAATCAGATGATACATACGACAATATTACTAATGTAATCATAAAGTAATGTGTTTCTCTTTGCCTGTCTCACTACGCAATATAATAGCTTTATTCTGCATTTGAAATGAAGGGCTTCATTAAGATTAGTGCAACGAGTACATTATCAATTGAAAGTCAAGTGTGTAAATAAGAAAATATAATATGTGCACTTCCATTCCGCTAATAATAGGCTTGGTTAATTTACCGGATATTGCCAAAGGGAAAATTCCGTAAAGGCCGAGCCAATGAAACTGTAGGAATGACATTGCACTAAGGAAGGTTGAAAGTGAAGTTAGAAGGAATGACACTGAAGGCTGAAGGAATGGCTGAAGTGGGAATAAAACTGTACTTTCATGACATTGCTTAAAGCTGTGATGATAATTCAGTCAGCTTTGTATATTTAAACTTGTACATTTTAATAAATATAGGCTAAATGATATATACAACAATAATACAAACATAAAGTAATTTATTGTATCTCTTGAGGTCTCACTAAATAAACCTTTTTCGGTATCAGTGCAATGAAAGCCTAAATATCAATTGAAGTCAAGTGTATATGATCAACAACATAATACGTGTATTCCGCTAATAATAGGGTTGGTTTAATTTACCGGAAATTACCAAAGGGCAAATTCCGTAACGGCAATACGAAAAAGACCATAGACAAAACCAATCTTATAAATAGCAATTTCGTATAAGCATTTACTTTAGTTAGTTCATTCTTGCGTATTATAATAATTTAATAATATACTTCAACTAATAAAATATTATTCAGGAGCAATATGCGCTAAGGTTCATGAAGTCAAAACTGGTGAAAATAGACAGTTCAACGTACTCTGATTACAATTAAACTATTTATATTATGGCATTGACATGCATTTGCGTCGAAAATTAAAATCAGCTTACGGTTCAGGGCGACCACTCAGAACCACAATAGAATTTTTTCGCGCCCTACTCAACACTGATCAGTAGGCCAATAGGATATACTTTTTACAAACTTTCAGACAAATCAAACAGGAAGGCCTGCTTGACCCCAGCTTAAATGAATTGACCTCTGGAGGTCAGGTTGCAATTTTAAACTCAATTTGAGTCATTACCTTTTTGAATTGACTTTGAGATTTTCATACACTGGACCTTCAGTGACCTGCAGCGGCCAAACTAGACGATAATTTTTTTCTAACCCTGCTCAACGTTGATCCTGAGGTGATAAGGGACTCATATTATGAAATTGGGCGGAATCGAACAGGAAAGCCTTTCGCTATGTTGACTTTACGTTCTCCTTTGAAAACACTATGGTTGGTTATATGCAAAGACTGCACGCAATTTCACACATTTTGTATTAAGGAATGCTGGACATGATTGAACACCCTGCATGCACTCAGAAAAATAACTACTCGTCAGAGAGGAATTCTTCCCTTTAATTCTAATGAAATATGAACGCTTTTCATTAC
>JAQFYB010004853.1:0-15242 GCA_034694085.1 Pogonognathellus longicornis
TCTAGGCTCTTTCCCATGTATTATCCGCTTTCCTGTCTTTCATGCATGGCTAAGAAGTGGCTCCACCACTTAATAATCTAGAATACCACACCATATGACACCAACTTCAACTTACATACACATACCTAGACCATATGCGTATGAATAATGAGTATGACGTCTGTAGTAAATACTTACATAGAGGACTATACCACTAAATGATTTATTAAAGTTAAAACATGACGTTAATTTTATAAATCGTTTTGATCGCATATAATTAACAACAAAAGTGTGGTATCTGCTCAGATAAGGAAGGAAGTCGTCAAAAAATGAGGACTTTTGAAATTCAAATTAGTTAGTGCATGGGATTGCAAATCTGCGCTCAAGAATCAGGAAAAGTGTAAACTGCTTGTGTAAACAAGCATTTCTAAAATTAGAAGTGCAATGCTTCATAATATTATGCGAAGTTTGTTGATCAACAGAAGTTTTTGTTGGAAGAAGATCTGTTGAAACATTATATACGAGGTCGTCACATGAGAATCCATCCGGAACAGAGGTTAGGGTGGGTGGGTGCTTAGTGGTGGGTACAGGTCGGGCAGGGAGGTGGCAAATATACATTCTACATATTCCTTGCGTTAAATCATCATTTGGGCCAATAACCTTTCACTTTGCGTACAAATGTGTCTACAGAGAGGTTTTGTTTGCAAATCGTCTTAGACAAATGCAAAGGTTTTGTCGTAGGTGTAGGCTTGGAGTTCATGCCAGAGTACACAATATGGCTATGTACGAAATATACAAGCGAAATAGGTTGTCTCTGAGATTCTTGAATAAACTAACAGCGCTTCAAGTAAATTTGGATGCATGGTTTCGTATCTGCACACGAAAGGATGCCAAATGAGGGAATGTGTATGTATGGCATTGACGTTTTTATCAGTCACCTATACTTTCTATACACCACATAAAAAGTAACTCGCAGATTAGTCATATTGTATTCTTTCCTCTCTATTATTCTTTTTTGCATTTCCAGACAATCAAACTGATTGATTTTAGCTTTAGCAAACAAAAATATATCATGCATGAGTTCTTTCAAAATCATAGGATTGATTAACATTTTACATAAGGTAGTTGTCAGTTGTGTATAAAACAAATAACATAGGGTGAACTTTTCTCAAATTATATGAGACGGTGGAGGAATTTGTATGACTTGGTGCCAACCACAGCACAGTTTGGTATGCACATAAAAGTACGTGATATACCTAATAGTGTAGCTACACTACCAACTTTACTTAAGCCAGGACTGTAACTAAAATTACAGCGTACGTCGAGTATGAAGTCTAACTTATTATTAAGCCTTCATTGCAATTATTTGGAAATTGATACAACTGTTTGATAATGCATTATTGCAGTATGCAAACGCACAAACTTATATAAAATACACTTCCTATTATGATTTTTAATTTCCCGTCTATCTGTCTACGAGCGAGTTCTGAATGAATACAACATCAGTTTGTAGAATAGTCCTAATACATTACTTATATCCGTTTTGAATGGTTCATTTATGCATACAATACAATACAATGTGGATAACTGAAAGTTTTTATTAGACAACATATGCTTTGTGCATTTCTCGAGAGGACCCAAAAATGTGTCATTATATGTAATGGTGTATTATTGTAATTTTGCTTAATATAAAAAGTCAATTGAGTAAAAATGTAAAACCGTTGTTGTAGCCTGGATGTGATGTGCACAGTAGGTGCACTGTATTTCTCGTTCCACACATCAGCTATAAGAAAAACACTAAATGTGGTTTAAATGAAGACTGAAGCAAGGCCTATTTCTTGTGGGAATACATAGAACACAACATGTGTGTAGCTTGTGCCTAAAAAATTTGTGTCTGTAATGGACAAGTAAAAATTGAGTTTCCGTTTAACTCTAAGCTATGTATGCATCCAAGAACTTTACACGACTAGTTCTAAGAATTTTTATATACCTTTTTAGTTCCATACATATATGTATATAAGTACTTTACATTTACATTCCACGGCACCATTCTGTTTTAATAATGTATTTTAGAAATCCGAAAATATTGTTTGTGAGTTATTAGTTTCACACATATGTATGATGCTAACAAGTAAGTGTAGAGTTTAATGAATACTTGCGTTTCATAGGCTAAAGGATGTGTTTATAATTGTAAGCATTTTGAATCCAAAAACCATAATGCCAGCAATGGAATTAGAAAGGTAAACATTTTTATTAGTTTGTCTTACTGTCTAACTAACTAGAATAATAAATTACAGGTAGAGCTAAACTAGGACAGAAATTGCTTACAACTGTTACAAACCTATTGTAATCCACTATACTAGTAATAGTAATGCAGTAGATGCATGTAAATAGTAAATACCATCCTTAGCCTGGCACGGGGCAAGAAAGTATGTTAAGAAGCTCGGTGTAGTCTATCATCATCGTCAGCAGGAAATAAAATCCCACAGTATAAACACAAACAGCAAAAAGAAGCTACAAACGCTATAATAAATCCTAATGCATCTACATTTACTTTAGAATTCGTATTGTTCAGCAGTAGAAAAAAATTGAAGAAAATAATAAGCAGCCATTGCACAGCTTAAAGCGCTGGAATCCAAAGAATTATTGCAATACTATTATTTAATGAAACAAATCATAACTTCTATACAATACAACTCTACGGACTATACTGCGACTGGACTTTTAATGTTGCCTTTCAGCCATTAACCTTCAACCTTGTGAATCTGTATACTGTTCTAATCAAACTGTGTCCTCCAATCTTCTAAAAAAACTCTTCAACTGCAATTCTCTTCCTCTACGTAAATTACCAAATGAATTTACAAATGCACCAATAATGAATTTATAATTTTACTTTTACATTACAAGATAATCTAATCATAATGAAACATTCAATATTTGTGGAGAGTTTGACAGATAATTTAGGCACCCTGCATTAACTTACTAACATTAACTCAATGCAATTAGTAATTACAATTAGTCTATTATTAACGTTCCGCCCTTTTAAATGGCAATGAAATGGATGCGCACTTTCCTATACGTTTACTTGACTTTGTTTTGTAACAATGTTAAAATTAATGCTTAAATTATATTATCACTGTCAGTAACCTTTAGAAAAACTTTCAAATGTTAAATTATACAATAGTATAATAACTGAAATAACTGCAATGTACAGAGCCAAATACAATTACAATGATACGCGTATTTAAGCATTACTCATTTAGCATCGCGATTCGCGATGTGTCTACAACTGAACCAGGATATGCATCCGAAGTTTTATGATTTAATCTTTATTTTTGGAACAGGAAGATAACTTTCCTGTATCAGATAAAAATTGTCATAAACTCAAGCCAGCAAGTAATATTTTTATACTATGTACATATACAAATTGTTACATATAGTATAACAATATTGTTATTTTCAGTTTACTTTATTTGTGTAGATAAGAGCGAAGAAAATACACATTTAATAATATACCTAATAATTATATTGGTGGAAGTACAATGACAATGAAATTCTAATGTTAATGTTACCATTTTTACCAAAATTATTCATGTATATCGAAACTAATGCATAATAAATCTCATTCGCTCTTCTTTCTTAACATTTTTGTTTTATAACTTGAAGAGATCTTTAGTGTTTTCAGTTAAACAAAAATTAATGATTGTATGTATGTAGAGCTTCTATTATGTATTAGTAATTTAAATGGACATGGAATGAGACTTTTGTTCCTCTAAAATATATTTCAATGCATTCTCAATCTGTAGTATACCAATATTTGCTTCCCATTTTACTGAGCTGATAGTTATTATAAAAATAGAGAATACTATTATTGAAGAAAGCTCACCATACCTGTTGTTTGCAAATATGCAGTAAATAAAAATAATAAACACTCGAATTATTATTACCTTGTATATGTTCGGTTTTAAAGGCAGATATTTGAGTTGTAAATAAACCTTCTGGGTTTACAAGACTGTACACGGCTTAATCCGATTTTTGTTGTATCATTTACTAAACTTAACTTGTATTTGATTTATTTTAACACAATAAGTACTGCATTCACTGGTTCACTCTTTTGATATTACGTATAAATGTGTATTTTGTGGCATCTGGCTGATGACAATAAAAATGGATTTCCTTATACGTGATGAATCATTCGTTGTTGAAAATGTAAAAATGCTGTGAAAGTCAAGTTCGTACAAATTTTTGGCTGTAAAATAACGTTTATTTCACTTGTGTCCATCTACAGTGACAACTTTGATGGGAATTTTTGTGACAATGTAGATTTTGTCCCAAACTCCACACAGCATGATAAAGGAGAATAAAATAATATTATGCCGTTTTGTTTGTTGTCGTCTTGTAATAAATGGCAACGGCCTATCTTCGTCACTCGTCACAGCTCACAATAGTTTTATACACACTTACTCACTTATCGGATACATTGCATACAGATACAATATTATTATATAGAATAGAATCTCACAATCAGCGTAAGCGTAGCCGTCACTCTTTGCTGACTCGTCCCTTTGCTTAACCCAACTGAACGGAATTCTATTGTTTAACGATGAACGTTTTGTTGACTGTAGACTTCTTTTGGTACATGCAAAAGCTGTACATGCACCATGTATTTTATGTACTTGAAGTACTTGTATACATGTTAACCAACCTTATAAGCTGCATAACGTAAAGTGGTCAGTCAGGCAGTCACATCCTCAAATCACATTATGTATAATACACATGCACAGTAGGTAGAATACACACACAGAGTATCATTCATAATAGAGAGTTATCGTAATGTTAAAATATTTTAACTTACGCTTCGCTCTGCTCCACGTGTTTTTAGAAAATCGTCAAATGCCATACGACCCTGTATAAAATTTAACCCTTCTTATCAGCTCATTAATCTACGGAAGTCTATTTTAAATTCGCCTTAGGGCTTTTTCCTTTGTTAATAGAATTTCGTAGCCTAATGAGCTGATAAGAAGGGTTAAATTTTATACAGGGCCGTATGGCATTTTTCGATTTTCTAAAAACACGTGGAGCAGAGCGAAGCGTAAGTTAAAATATTTTAACAATAATGTTTATAACTTATAAATGGCTTATTACTTATGCTGACTAAATTTATTATTTGAGTTTTGGCGTTGTTGACATATTTATAATTACCTATTCGTCTAACCTGCTAGCTTAAAACTTATAATCTCATTCCTATTAAATTCAGCGAGAAAAAAAACAAGACATTTCGTAGTAATTTAAAATTAGTAGCACAATTCTTTCTTAAAACTTAAATGAAAAACCATGATTATGCCTTATAGCTTATATTCTAATGTTTTCCCCAGCTAAGCTAGGACTGGAAAAACCTAGGCCTCACAATAATAATACAATTAGGCTGTTGTTCTTTTTACTATGCGAGGGTTTTCCTGTCCTAACTTACAGCATTTTACCTATACAAGATACAAAATTATAAGTCGTCAGTAGGCCTCAACGATATCACTCTAACAGCAATCTTTATTATTATGAGATTCAGCATAGAAGTCGAAGTATCCAACACATTTATACTGCTCTACTACTAGTAGTACTACACCTAACACTAGTTACTCACTGCTACTCTGTTGCATTGCACAGTACATTCACAACTTATATATATATTTGTTGTGTATATATTGCCAATTGGAATCCTATACATTTTCTTCCCATCCCATACTTTTTACAAGTGAAATGTATACTAATAATGAGACTAATTTATGTGTTAAATTAATTTTTTGCTACGCTGATGTAAATTATCATCTTACGATGGCGAATGTATTTTTAAAACTTAAACTTTCCATATTTTATTGACTTCAATTTTTCAAAAGAAATGTTTTATGTTTTTTTAAACTGATCTGTCTCTATTAAAATTAATCAAACATATAACGAAATGTAATGAGGAAGCTATAATAAATGCCTATATATAAGTATCACATTGTAAACTTACTACGTATACGTTCAACGTTGGCTTATTAGTATTATTAATTATTATTCATCCGTAGTTCAGAAATTATTTTAAGCAATGAAAATGTAGCATTGTAATTTAATGTACTTAATGACAAAATATTAAATTGTTAGTATAACTAACTGCAAGCAATTCAAATAAAGTTCATCCTTGTAAAAAAAATCTACTGTTAATCTATAAAACTTTATAGTGCTTCATCGACTGTAATGAAATAAAATATGAGTTTGCATAGAAAGGGTTTATATTTCTCCATAATACCTGAGTAAGAAAATAGATTCTCGTAACTGTAACATTAAACATTTAGCCATTTTACAAATGTGTGTTGTTGAATTGGTTGAAAATTGACATTGAGAAAAACAAAATATTTGAGTATGTATGCAAGATTGGTATGGGACAAGCAATAAGAATGGTTCACAGATGACGGAGTGTACCTACTTATGTTTCGAGTGCATAAAGCATGAAAAATAAGACCACTTAGTAAATATGTACCGTTCGTTCTCTACCAACTATACTATTGAGCTTGTATGTATAAATGTAATATACATTTATACATCTTTCCTTTCCTATAATATAGTGGCTGCTGCATATTTGTTGTGCGTACATATGTACACAGTTTGCTTGAAGGCTCTTTGAATTTGTCATCAAAACCACTGCACTTGCACTTGTTTAGAGCATTTTATTATTGGATGTTTCCAAAAGTTTCCACACTTGTCTTATTATGCTTTAACTTTGAAGCCTCTCCGTAAACCAGTTTTATACTTCCATTTGTAAGATCTTATCCCTATGTCCCTATCCCAGAGATTTAATACAGCATCATTGCATGGTTAGTATTTATCTCACTGAAGTGCCTGCCTGTTGTAAAGCAATGATGGTGCATGGTGGTCTAAACTTTGTAATATATTGCATCTATAGGTTATACAGTGTGTATCATTTCCCCATTGTTTTTCTTACTGTTTAAATATTTAGAATTCTTATGACTATGCTATGAGTATGACTGCGACAAGTGGACAAGCTATAGAATGGAAGAATTTCTTTTGCATGTTATTTGTAAGGAAGTTAGGCAGTTTTTAATCATAATTTCAAATAGATACTCATGCGTATATACATGCATTCGTACAATCTCATGCATAGATGGATTCGTCAGTACGTCACCATTTATTAACAGTAGTACTAATGGAGTGCTATGAAAGTTAAACATGATGTAGACGCTGCTGCTGCGTGATGCATGACACGATGACACTGATATTATAGTAAGAGCAATTCGTCCATTCCTTCCTAACGATAAGTAACAGAGATTGATTCTAAACTGTTTGTGTGCATATAACAAATAGTTGTGAGCTAAATAAGATGTTAATTTATGGATCTAGTAGCATTGGATATTATTATAGAGAGTAACACAGAGTAAAGAGGTTACAGAATTGCAAATAACAAAATATAAAAAATTTATGCAATATAAAGCATATAACTCATTCAGAGGCGGGCATTACATGGCTAGTTTGATCTTTGATGCATATTCGATGTAAATCAAACGTTTTTGTTAATCTACAGTGGTTATAGATGAAACGAATTCTTGGTTATCATTTAGGAAAAAACCCGCTAAAGGAGGTGGTCCATTATAATGGTATCTTGTAATTTGTAACCATTGTCAATTTATTTGTTCACGCAGTTTTGCTATGACGCTGTATAAATACTTTAGCAATTTCGTAAAGTTTTTGCAAAGACTATGTGTCATAATATAACGTTATACCTTTTGTTTGTGGTGTTAGATCAGTAGATCAATTGAAAGGCTGAGATGAGACATTATTTGTCCCTAACCTAGAGCTAAAACTATTTCTTTTCTTCTTGGCTAATTTTTTTTACATAAACTGCGTAAAGTAAACTGCAAATTTTCATGCATGGCAAACGTCCAAGTGAATCCTCCTTCAAATTCAAAGCTAATTTTTGATTTTATATATATATTTACAAGGGAATGAACAGTTTTTGAAAGCACAATAAATTACAGGTTTCATAATGAGACCATAAAATCCAGCTTTTCAAAGGTAATATATAGTAAAATAAAATTATTATCATCCATTGTGGTCAGTAATTATTTTCAAACAATGTTAATTTTAAAGTAATAACTCACTCCGGCACTTTATCGAATCTTATAATCGTATTCGTATTTTTTTATTGCTAAAGAAAAATGGAGTGATTATAGTTTACAGCAGCTCAGGCTGTTTCATTGCGGAGGGCACGACGTCTCTTGGTAGCTTGCACTACTTCTGAAAACAACCCATAACACAATAATGGTCGCTAACTTTCTCTAAATTATCATTATTCATATTAGAAGAATTTATTAACATACTACATGCTATTTACTATAGTACTTATACGCTTATATACATACACAATTGTGCCTAAAAGTGCAAATTGCAAAATTAAACCTGCACTTACTATATTTAAGAGTACGAAAGTTCGAAAACTTCTTCATTAAGGTTACCTTTTTAATTTCAATTCAATATACATTCACCTTGCTTAAAATGAATAATATAAATATAATACAGCTGTAAAATTAAAAAACACTTTCTCCTTGTCAATTTATTCTTGCAAGAAGATTTTACCGAATTATGGTCTCCACTTTTGCAGCTTCAACGCTGCCGATATACTGTTTACAAAATTCGTGTTTAATTATTTTTAATGTTAAAAATGCAAAAAATGTTGCAATTTAAATAAGTGTAAGTATGTTCATGTACTATCAAATATAATTGTCCTGTCTGGGGTTTTAATAGAGTTTACAAATTCAAATCAATTGTGCAAAGGTGGTAGTTATATTATATCTGATGTTGCTTCAATGTTCAATAAATAACTGTTATTAGTTTGTTGACAAGTTAAAATGCAATATTTTGTGTGAAGAAATTTACAAATAATTACTTGTCGTGTTTAAAATAGATAGGAATTTTTAAATAATTTTCAACTAAGATATAAAAGTTTGTATCCTTTATAATTTAATTATCAATCATATTGGAAGTTTCTTAAAATAATGTATCTAGAAGTGCAAAGATTAGATAGTACAGTCCGATGCTCTATAAAAGATAGATGAACTATCCTAGATTGACGAATTAAAAAGTGTAAGTTATAAATATTAAGTTTTAAACATATTTTATTTTCGTTTGCAGATTGATAATACTTTTTATTCAAAAGAAGATCTTTTCCCATTGACGCTAATCTTCATGTCTTCACGACATAGAAGCTTCTGTTGTTTGTGTGATGAATATATCCGTTTCTGATAGACAATATATGGATGTTGCCTTCACTTTGGCAGAAGAGGCTCTTAAATGTGGAGAAGTTCCAGTGGGGTGTGTATTTGTTTATGACAGTGAAATAATTGGGGCTGGCAGAAATTATGTCAATGACACAAAAAATGCTACAAGACACGCAGAACTTGTAGCCATTGACGCAGTTCGCCGTTGGTGTCAAATGAAAGAAATCTCCTTCTCCAAAATATTTCAAGAATGTCATCTTTATGTCACAGTGGAACCATGTATCATGTGCGCCTCTGCTTTAGAGCAGCTTCGAGTTCCAAAGATTACATATGGGTGCGAAAATGACAGATTCGGAGGATGTGGTTCCGTTCTTAATGTATTTAATTTAGAAGGTTCATTCAAACCTTCGGTTGTTTCTGGTATCTGTACTGAGAAATCCATAGATTTAATGAAACAGTTTTACCAGGGAGAAAATCCTAATTCTCAACGAGCTAAGACTTCGAACAATATTACGACTCCACTTGTATGATGTTTTACCAGCAACCTTCTCCAGAGAAAAGTGATGTAACTTTAAAAAGGCATATACCGGACATTTTGACCATTTCTGAGGCATCAAATAAAGATAGTGACAGTAGTGGAGCTCAAAAATATCGTCTGAATGTTCAGAATCAATCCCCTGCGGCAACAACCATTGTACAAAATATTTACAAGGTTGTAAAACCAACTTCATGTTTAACGTGTCCTAAATCCATTGAAAATGCATCCTCTGAGTTCCAAAGCTTAAAACTAGGTAAATATCACTGGTATTTCATCACATTTCCTCCATGAAATGTTCTTTAGTCAGATGAGTTATAATATAATACTAACTAAAGAATATTACATCAATATTACTATTTTACTGTGTCCATCTCGTACACTTCACTACATGAAAGCACCAGAAGTTTCCTTATTATAAATAAATTACTTATTATATGATTCCCAATGTACTCAAGTGAAATATTTCAATCGGAATGATTGTCAGTTTTAATCTTTATTATCCCAAATTATAAAATTATCTCCAAATCTTCAATTGCCTTTTTTCCATAATACTTAAGTCATTTAGTCATTGGTATGTCGGTATCGGCTTGAATCTTTGCAAATTGTGAAGATATTGAATGTTATTGTTAATTATAATATAGTAAAGTTCAATTCATGACTAGGGAGAGCACTGTTAACTGTGTGAACATAGGAGTACCTGTAGAGAGTAAAGCTTAGGAAGCACGAAAATGTAAAGTTGGTATTTTCACAATTTGTAAAGATTCATGCAGGTACCTACCTTGAATTAGGAATTTCGTCACGTAATGCTAAAATATTGATAAATAGTATTTTTCTCAACATGTGATTGTAAATAATGATGTATGGCAACATATTGTTACTTGCAAAAAGTACATAATGGATAGCTACTGCTACTAGTAACTAATAACCTGTAAAGAAAGGTAAAAAAACTATTCCTATTTGCCTTATAAGTAGACTTCATATGCATATTTTATTTTTTAAAGAATCATTGTCTACCATGGAAGAATTCAAAGCAGTTTCAGAGACGTTCTCCTCTATGCTAGCAAAAGAAATTCCAGTTACTAAAAAATATGCGGAGGTATAACCTTTTAATATACACCCTATATATAATTGTTTTAGATATTTGAACATCAATAATTTACAGATAATATTTTAATATTTTCCAGATTGGATCTCCCGTAGGAGGTAGTGAATCCAAATCCATTTTGTCTTCCTCAGACGAAGACACGGATTCTTCCCAATCTGTATTTAAACAGCAGGTTAAATATTTCCATCAGATGAAACAATTTTTAATGACTCAGCAAACAGCATTGCAACAAAACCTAGATACACTAAATAGAAAAGCAGCTAAGAAAAATGAAATTCCTAAGAAGTCGTGTCGTAAAGATGGTTCATTAGAGAAAATTAGTTCAAAGCAGACGGACGGCAATTCCGATATAGTCTCTCAACCTACCGAGCTTGAAGTTTTAAAACAGTGGGGAAGCTCTTCAACAAAAAAACGCAGTAAGTTCTTATCACTCTTATTACACCACCCATTAGACAAAGTTAAAAACTGAAATGAAAATTTGATTTCTTATGTGACCACATTTGGTTGTGTTTACTAATTGAGCTTTTTAAATTCTATGAAAAGAATTAGGCATCACCTTAACAAATTGTTGATATTATTGTTATAGCAGACAACATGCAGATATGTCCCTTGTGTGGATTGGAATTTGAAAATTCTGAAAGTTCAGAGGTCTTGGAAGAACACGTCGCAGGACACTGGTGCTCGGCAGATCAATTGTAGTACTATTATATGGAAAGGAGATTTCTTTAAAACTCAGTACACTGTGATGACAAATTGTTACCTTGCAAATACCGCTGCATTAGACAATATGTTGTAAGGAAATGGCTGATTTTGTATATTGACTAAATAATAATTGTATATAAAGTATAAAATGAAATATAAACGTTGACGAAAGTATTTACCATAATAAAAATGATGTACAACTAAACCAAGTTATCAGTTCAAATCATTATTATACAATTTTATTTGCAACTATTTTTTCGTATCAAAATCATTTACTTTATCAAGTTAAGTCCAAAAAAATAGGGTATCATTACAAATGACTATGATAATATTGTTTTATTTTGTTATTATAAAGACGACATTCAGATTCAGTTCGTGTAGAAAAATGTCCAGAAAAAGCTCTGGGTCAAGTTAAATCATAAACAACAGTGTATTCCTTATCCAGGGTCTTAATAACCATGGACATTGAATTAAAACTGCAATACACCTTATTGGAACATTCTGCATATTCAGGATCAGGCGCGTACCCAGAGTTAAAGGCAAATGTGTTTGCAATCTCAAAAAATTGCTTATTTTGTCATAAAATTTCGCGCAGTGCCATATCTTGATACATTTTAAGTTGGTTTGGACCTAATTCAAAGTGCGTATGCAGCCAACTGTACAATCGATCATATTCGAATTTTGCTTTACCAATAATTGATTTCTGAAAAATACCGTGCTGTGCACCCCTTACGATCCTGGGTACGTGCCTGTTCAGATTCCGGACAGGGCAAACTGTCTATATAGAAATACCCTTATTATAGCGCGTAGCGCAAAAAATCATACTTTTACAACAAAATACAACTAAAAGTAAGAAAAATCAGCGTGATTTTTTGACCATTGTATGTACTTTTCTAATGAAAATGGGATTTCGAGGAGAGGACAAATGATAATTTTTTCGGCCTGGCCAGGAAACGAACTAGTAACAACAGATTGCGGTTTGCATTAACACAATGGTCTTGTGAGCAAAGTGATACCAAAATTATTGTGATCAATATAATTTTTTTGAAGACGACAATTATATCTTTCATTTATTTCTTGTACAAAAGGCGAAAGGAGCGCTCTTGATCCCGACGAAACATTTGATTCAGTTTGGTGACATCATCCAAACTTTTCTTAACAGCGATCGTATTGTCTTCAACCCATTGTAAAGCGTCGGTGTGTTCATTTAAAATCTTGAGAATCTGCGCAACCTGTCCAAAAAATGTTCAAAAATATTAGTCTATGTCGCACTACACTTCGACAAGATTAGTCTATGTTGCAACACTACCAGCGAAATGAAGATAGGTAAATAAAAATTAATAATAATAATAATAATAATAAAGACAATGATGAACACAGCTTTTTTGGTCAAAGAGAGCGACAAAATATTTCGACATACTGGATCCGCTTTCTCTAACGGCTTATTAGTGTCATTTATGTGACGAATTACGTCCTTTAAATCTTCAGCCATTTGCTGAAGTTGAGTATCCATATTTTCAGCAAGGTTATGCCTGATTTTTGAAAAACAAAAAAACCAGTCAGTCATTATCACACTCCAATATCAATTTAAAATCCTTTCGTTAACATATCACTCACAAATACTCTCGCTCAGGATCCGGAACTCTATTTTCTGGTACACTTGATTCCAGTGCCTCCAAATAAACATTAAATTCTCGCTGTTGATTTTTCAAAAAATCTAATGTATGTTCCAACCGCATATGGTCAAGCTTAACTTTTTCAACAGAATCACTTAATTTGGCAATCTAGAATAAATCATTAAAGTAAAAGTTTCGTAATTCTTACTCACAAAATAAAATAGTGACTAAAAATGGCAACATAACTGCATTTTTGCTTACACACATCATAATAATATGATTTACCTTATCGCCACTGGCCATTAAGGTTTTGTCCCATGAGTTCACTTTTGTTGCCTGTTCAATAAATACTCTTTCATGCTCCTCCAGTTCCATTGTCCACTTGTTTGCCAACTCTTGCAATTGTCTAAAGTTCATTTGTGGGGCATTGACTGAGCTTGAAGCTGTGGTCCTAATAGTTTAATTAAACACATTATAATTCAAACCAATGAAAAGATCACCTTACAACGTCTCTAGTCATAACAAAATTAAAAATATAGATACTATTATTATTGTACAAATTAAAAATACGTTTACGTTGTAGCAGTATTTAAAGATGCACCAGGTGTAGCAGTGACGCCGGCAGTAGTAGTTGGTGTACTGGTTGCGGTAAAAGCAGAAGTACCAGCGCTAAACTGGAACGATGGTGGAGTAGCAGTGGACGTAGGAGCACCACCTTGAAATAAAACAAGATAATTGTATTAATTTTTAAATGCCATTAACATTCTCAATGCTACCATGGTTTGTTTGTATCTATTTCTTGTACACTCAAAAATTGTTAATATCTACAGTGAGAACAATTAACCAAATCAACAATGTCCTTGACGCAGTTTTTAATTACCATTGTAGACTGAATGGACTGTGTGACTCTGTTCTCGTCTGCATAAAAAATTGTTTATTTTGCTTTCAATACTTCCGATTGAAATAAAAAAAAAAAAATCCATTCAATATTTCTAATTTAAATAAAATCGATTATTTTTCCTTAAATACTCCCCATTGTAATACATACAATCGATTAAAAAAAGAAAAACAACAACACTTGTTTATAGACCGTATACAGAATCCCATATCGGGATACGATACAGCAGTCTTTATATAGGAAGTGTTTATTTTTCTTTGACAATTGTCTCTTCAACGAGGCGGACAGCTCCATGCAACCGTATAACTATAGGTTTATATATAGGCACTACGCGGCCCTACGTGTCCGGGTTGTTCGACCCACTCCTATAGTCTACCATGCCATTACATATCGACTCTGTCCTCAGGTACTGATAAGAGAGGCTATAAGAGAGGTTGATTATAAGGACTTGTTATGCACAGCCAGAAAGAATGTATTTGTCCAAGAGTAAAATAAATAATAATACTATTATGTAAGGATTAAGATAGTTATAGTTATGTTATAAATATATTATATAGATGTTCTATTTTAGTGTGACTATGGGGGGGGGGGGAGAGCAGTGTTAATGAAAGTTAACCGCTGATTCTGATTTGTATTGGATGTCCTGATTTGTCACGTTAATAAAGCCAAACATTAAACTAACGATTCAGATTTATGTATGCTCCTTCGGTAGTCTTTGGAACCCTGAGTTAAAATAATACACTAACTCCTGTGTCCAGTTGCCCCAAAAGGGGTATGGGTGAACGAACTTTTGTCAACAAAGAAGTGAATAACTAGTATTTAAGCGATTGCTATCGGATTTTTTTAACACTAGCAGTAATATGAATACCAACTTACGTAACCTGTACTAAATACTGACATGGTTTTATTTTACATAAAATGTTAGCATCTCTATTCTATCATTCTATAAATCTGGCAAAATCCCTTGAAGTGATGTGAATTTTCTAAATCGTTGGAAATTTTATACTAGCTCTACAAGTCTACAACTGACAACCCTATAGTGTATAAATTCAAGTTGTAAACTGGGGGAATTTTTTAAAAATTAACGTGAGGGTAGAAAGTCGTGATTTTTGGTATATGAGTATAAGACATGGTT
>JAQFYB010004854.1:0-15242 GCA_034694085.1 Pogonognathellus longicornis
GGGTTGGGTTGGCATGCTCGAGGAGCCAGATAGGGTTGGGCTGGAAAAAGGCGACCCTCTAGACGCTCTAATAGCTAGGATACGGGTCATGGAGGGTATTGTGAGGAAGTAGTGAAGTAGCGTACACGTAGAAAGGAGGGACTAATGCATATAGGTAGCAGAGGGACAAAAGGCTGTCTCTAGATTTGTAGGTACACGTTGGAAAGTAGGAGAGGGAAAAGTGTAGGATGAGAATAGTTGTATCTGTAGCAGTGTAGGAGGAGGTGGAATTGTGTGGAGACATAGAGTGTACTGGTGGTTGGCATTAAGAGACTTGACTTGGTGGGCTTTACGTGATCGGATTTTCCGGTCGCATTACTTCAATCTGAGAGATACAGCATGCAATAGAGGAATGGGAGTGGTATACACTGGAGAAAGGAAAATAGAGAAAGAGTTTCTTGAGCTTCTCTCCCAGCTCGTCAGTCTTCAGTCGTCTTATTTTCCTCAAGTTAACTTAGACTCGGCCTAACTCCACTCAACTTCACTCCACTCCACTCCACTCAAATCAGCTTTAGCTTTCTGAGTCGACTTCACCGAACTGAACCTTTGGCCCTACTTTTCTCTTTAGGACGCACTCCCTAAAAGAAAATCACCCAGAAACTTGGACAATTGTACTACAGAAGAGACCATCGTGGCACGGAACCAGAGAGGATTCGATTACTAGAAAGCAACAGCTTGTCAGACTATTGTCGATTTACATTGCAGCTCAGAACGAACAGGAGTAGGAAAGAATACGTTATATTAAAACTAGCAACAGCGTCATTTAACGATTTAATGCAACACATTGCATACACTGCTCAGAGGTATAGCAAATAGTAGCTACTAGACAAAGATTCAACTTTTATTCTATACTTGTGGAGGAATAGCCTGTCGAACAGCACATCCCAATGACAAACAGGAAATAAAACAGTCTCCACTTTCACTTTTCAAAACATGGCCGATTTTACGATTGTTGTCCTTTACAACAGGAGACACAAAGCGAAATGACGACACCACCATTACATTTTTTATTACACACATAGCCCAACAGCAACACGGAGTTACTATTGTGTGAATAAAAACTGAACTCAATTTGTAGCTCAGAGGAAAAAGTAAGAAAAATGCAGCAAGAAATAAGGTTGGAGACATTTCCATTGAGCTCAATTAAGGTCAAAGAAACAATAGTCAGTTCTTCTCATTGTTAGCGTAGCATTTTGGACGAAGGAAGCAAAATGTCTTGTGGCTATTTAAATTGCAAACAAAGAGATTGTTTTTACTCATTCATTCGTTGCTAGCACAAATGCATAGAGCATAGAGAAGAGGTAAGAAAATACGAAGTACTAAATTAAGAAAATTTACCTACAGGGAAAAAGGGAGAAAATCTTGTGACAGAGGAGAAAAGAGAAGACCCTCACAACTTCCGACAGTGACAATTTCCTCACATCTCTTGGCTTTTGCTCTTGTCTTTCATTAAGAAGCCTCCAGCAACATCCAAGTCGCCATCCCATTTTACTTTCTATATATGCTCACTCCTGAGTAACTACAGAGACTACTTACTGCTAACTCTGGAACACAATACATGAATAGGGGGTTATACAGAACAATTTTCCGTCTGTCTTCATATAAATCAAACCTGAACTTTTGTGCTAAAGTGTCGTTTGAACAAGCGTCAGCCTCTCCACTACACTTCAGAGTTGTAGGTACTCCTAATATTGCACATTGTGGCAGAATCTCATCTCCTCTGCTTTTCAACGACTTGCAACAGCTCAAGTTTGACAATTTCAGCTCAGATGAGAATTATTACTTCCTCTCGTCTCTTCATCAAACTCGGGTCTCGGAAGCGGAGAGGCGTTTGGCTTTCGCTCCAAGAAACAGCACTAACACACTTTCATTCAACTCCCTCACTCACACCACTAAACAGTCACAACAGAATTACGTCTAATGCTCACAGTGCTCCAACTCAACTTAATACTTCACCAACATTATCTTCACACAACAGCCAAACACTCCATTTAGTTTTTCCTGGGCTGTCCCTAGTCCCTACCATTCCCACAATATATTCATCATAAAACTTTTGTACATGCTAATCTAATAAATATTACAGCAACTTTGCAATAATTTGCACTAATAATTAATTGCCAAATTATTTTGAAACGTACTTTGTAATAAAATATGCATCTTTATTCAGCTTACCTAATCATCTTTCATTTTATCATTTTGAAACTGACCATGGCTAATCGTGTTAAGGAACCAGTCTAAAATAATTGGAAATGGAGTAGGACAAGGTGGTTCTTTGAGAAATGAATAGGTTGGGAGAGTTGAGATGAACAGGAAAGAAGTTCTACTATAGTTACAACTGCGCAACCACTCAGCTCGATTGCAACTTGATGCGGCTCTGATTTCCCCTAACTCTGTTGCTAATTGTCCAAAATCAACCAACCAGGCACTCCACCAAAATCTAATTTGATGTTGAAACATCTAAATAGCAACTGCTAACTAGAGATAAATTCTGCAGCACTGACAACTTGCTTTGCAAGTTGGATTACAACAAAAACCCCTGAAAACAAATTGCTTTGCAACTAAATATTATCTCTAATGGTAGCAGCAGCAAATAAATCCATATGCCACCGTCGTGCGTAATACATTGTGCAATACTTAACTACCTACATTAAATCCTTTGTGTTCACCTACTCCAAAATGTACAACGAACAATAAAAATTGCTGTGGAAGCGACGACGAGCTGAGTCCTACATCTGACAATCTGCTCCTATCATAATATATTCTTGATCAAATTCTAAAACGGTTAACTCATGTTTAATCCCCATGTCGTAGACAAGGAGTAAACCGAGTCAGATCCCCAACCTACTCGTGTAGACTGATAATAAAATAAAACATTAAGCAACTCCTGTCCTGTCTAGTCCTTGCGACAGTTTTACTAAACCATCGAAAACCAAGCAAAAGTAATATGTACCTACTATATTGGTGGCTCGGTACTCGTCCTGCTGTTTTTCTCCCTAATATTGTTGTCGTTGTGACACCAAAGTTAAATTTTCCTGATACACAGTCATCAGCAGAAGCTTAAGGCATAGCCGAGCAATGTATTACTTTGTAATCTGACTACAATCTACGCATAAAACTTCTATATACGAAAGTGTACACTGTACATCCACGCTTTGTTGGAATAAAATAAGCACATACATACCAGCATGCAACAACTTACGCAGTCAGACTAACATTAAGAGATTGGGGAGTATGATTCAAGTACAGATATAAGCATATCAAACTAATTGTACGTCTAGTATAATGACTATTCTCCTTAGACCTATCGCAACAGCCAAAATTTCTAATACGGTAATACGGCAGCAGTAGATTCCGATATAAATTACACATACATCTAACTTTTCCTTCATCCATAACATGGCTACCTTACTTAATACCTATAAATGCATTTCACCAAACGAAACCCTACAATAATCCAATATTTTAGTTTAGGTGACAGTTACAGCCAGATAAGTAGGCAACACTTCACTTGTACGTACAGCTAATGTAAAATCCACACTCAACTACAAGACAAACATGATAGTCACTAAGCGAAGGCGACCAAGGCGAAGGCACTCACCCTGACGTAACGGCATACATAATCTACATGAACATTTTATGCTCATACTCATTCATCCTTCAACAGCTCTTTAAGTTGCTATTACTATGCATTAATTTATGCTATATTGTATTAGCAATTATTAGATTGGCAACAGGGCTAGGGCTCTTCTACACCAAACCAAGTTCCTTCTATCTCTCTCCGTATGCCTATAAATATACACCATCCGTTTGTGCATGCATTAAAATAAATTGAGAAATTCGAAGAGACCAAAACCCACTCTCAGCAGTTGGGTGACAATGGCTTGATAGTTGATATGTACTCACGACTCACATAAATCCGCTCTTCTATTTTCACCTTAATCACTTTCTAAAACAATGAGATTTCTTAAAACTTACTATCAGCTTTAACACCCAAATAATATAACATAGGCATGTATGTAGATAGATGGATATTGTTGGGATATGATGCACTCAACAAGAGACCTTTATTAATCACCACCCCAATATAATACTTATACTTCAGTACGTCGAGCGATTTGAGCTCATTTTCCTGCGACTTCGCCAAAACTCCCAAACTTCAATGATATTTTTAAAGATTGTAAATAAACTATTTAGTTTATCAAAATTCACCGTACCACACATTTTTAAATTTCAATGAGCTCTAACTCCTCAACCTGAAATTATATTATGTGCTTTAAAAATCTGCAACGACAAAAATAAAGCTAGTCATGTACAAGATACGACAAGATTAACTTATGTGTACTCTCAAGGTCAAAGTTCATGAAGAAGTTTACCGATTGATATTGAGCATCTTTGAACTTCACCTAGATTTGGAAAACAATAGTAAGATAATAGAACGTTAACGATTTAGTTACCATAAGACTCCCTTGTATCTGCAACTGTGTATACAGGTACGGCAAATAACAATTTTACCCTAAATAAAATTGAATCTCGATTCCGCTCCCGAAGCCCCGAAATCGAGGGCTCTGATTGGCTACACAGGTTATACGACACTTTGGATGAAACGTATACTCCTTCCAGATATGAGATATCCAGCTTTCGAGCTTCAATTTTATTTATAGTAAAATTGTTATTTGCCGTACCTGTATTCACTATATGCAGTTAAAATAGTTAACGTGCTTTGAGTACAGTAAAAAAGTGTTCTATATTTGAATTTTCGCGGAAAACTCAGGGATAAAGCGTTGAAAATATCTAGCCCCGCGGTATAACATTTCTTGAGTTTTCTTCCCGACAGATAGAGACACAGACAAACTATTACTGTAGAAAATCTTTCCGAAGTGGTCCAATTTTAGTTGAAGCCCTTCACTTCAATCCTCAAATACATTTAAAGTCAACTAGAAGATGCAAAGCTACTCTTTCATATAATAATTTATTGTTCCTTTGCTGTTGAATGGGCAAGACTATTACACAATATGCACATCATCCATGAAGTTACAGTCTTACTAACAACTACTTTATTTCTTAAATGCCACTATAATGTAACCAAAAGAAAACAGCATACCACCGCCACGCCAGAGATAGACATGAGACAGTCAAGGGAACTTATAAGCAAAACATCGATGTATATGAAGAGTGTAGAGAAGCCTTCACATAAGCACATTACATTGCTTTATATATAAATCGCTAATGACTTTCCCTATGAAGTTGATAATAAGCATTTTACTGAGAAATTTTACTCATCGCTAATGCCATTTCAAGTTTTTGTGTGGTTAATGGGAGTAGATTGCAAAGCAACAACGTTCTTTCTTCGTTTATAATATATATTCCTTCTTCCAACTGTTCAACACGTTCGTAAGTTCCTATACATTGAGCAAAATGTAGACTATGGTGTGCATAGTAAAAGGAGTTAGCTAAAAGGCATGCTTATGCGTGGCACTTGCATTTAAGTGACATTTGGAAGGTAGGAAGGCACAGCACAAGGCAGCAAGCATCTTCTCGACTTCATCCCACATCCCATCATCACGGAGGAGAGGAAGAGAGAGACGAGCAATGAAAATGGCTTCACATTAGCAATGCCTTTCATTTCATTCAGATCGAAACGATGATTTTTATATGCAGTCAAGCGATAAAAATAAGGGCACATTTAGCCAGATAGAATGAATGGAATATCAAGAGAAGAGAGAAAGGTTATCCCATTAGCAGCACAAGACATATCCTTCAATGACGACGACGAATAGAGTTCACTTTCTTTACTTTACCTCGCTCTCAGTTAGCTCCCTGCCTTGCCTTGCAAATGAAACACATTTCATTTCTCATTTGCATCTTCCTCTTCCCATTTCACTCCACACAAAAACAACCACTGCACTCCTATATGTATAGCACCCTATTCGTCTCTATCTTTCACCTTTCTCTCTTCTATCATCTATGTGCAACTAAACTGTTTTAAACATGCATATCGCATATAAAACATTTAGGCATAAGGATATTATAAGGGTGTCAGCAAGTTGGAAACAGGCCTCATAATAAAACTGGTCAGAACAAGGAGAGAGCCTAGCCCTAAAATTCCAAAAACGTAAATAAGAAGGTGGTGCCCTGTGCACAACATTTGGGGTTTATGTAAATGGGGGGCGGCATTATTTGAAAACAATTGTATTCGACAATAATTTTTAGTACTTTTCAAACATGGCGAATTCAGTGAAAGCGCCGAATTACAATTATGAGAATTTCTTCGCGCTGCAGTGCGTGCGTGCTAAATCTATAAATCAGTAACTTTTATTGATTTGCATGAAAATCAGTATTTTGTAGTTTTCAAACATAACGAATTCAATGAGAGTGCCGAATTACAAATGTGTAAATCATTCGCGCTATAGCGCGTGCGCGCTAAATATATCAGTAACTTTGACGGATTTCCATAAAAATCAGTATTTGTAGCTTTCAACCAATGTGAATTCTATAAATTCACATTAAACGTAAATATTGTGTCGCAATGAAAAAAACAACTCACAAGACACCCCTACCACGGCACTACTTATAATATTATCCTCACGTCATAAACAAACATACATAAGCACCCACACTATCATAATGTTATTTTGGTTTCAAACAATGTACACGTGTTAGAAACGTTTTTGAAGATACTAAATCTAAGAGCCCCCATTGCATTATCTCTTGATAGATCAGAATGTAGGTGTTTATGATCTCTTCTTTGCTCTTTTAATATCTTTCCATTTAATGTAAATGGAATACTATTACGGTACATTAAGGTTTAAAGACTTTCTATAAAAGTACACGCAGATGGAGTTTCGGATTATAAAATTTTATCTAAATAATATATTTATTACAAGCCTACGCTCCACGCGGAAAATGGAGGGAATGCGAGATTTAAATTTATGTAAATTTTCCAATTTCAATTAATAAGCATAATTTCCTTGGTTCGAATCCCACTCCTTCCGATACGGTATCTACTTTACGTACCCATAAATTCCGTCTCCCCACATTTATGTAGTACCATACGAGTACATATAATTTGGTTCTAGTTGAATGAAAATAGTCTGAGGTTTTATACGATTTGCTTTTTCGGAGTTCGTCTCAGACTAATTTCTAGCTGAACTCTTCTCATTTTTCTAATAGATGACTCACTATATTCTACAGCCGTATATAGTGGCTATAGAATAATAAATACCCCGCCCCTATAGTTCATTTTATGCAACACTTTTCCTAACTAGCAGTATAAGGTAGGTACCTACAAGAGACCTATATCCTCTGTATTTTGGAGTCAAACCGAAACCGAAACCAAAAAATTTGAAACCGAACCAAAACTAAAATCATATAAAAACCTCGAACCGAACCGAAAAAAGAATGTAATAGCAAAAAAAGAAACGATAAAGAAATTGTAAATTTTAACTCATTATTTTCCAGGGTTGGAAACCTGGTAACTACCATGGTAAAAACCGGCTGGCAGAAACCTAATGGTGCAAACTGGCGAAAACTCAGGTATTATGCCCATAAAACCAAAGCGCAAATTTTGCTTGGGCGCTTTCAAACTAGTCAGGTTAACGTCCTATAATTTAAATATATACTGCAACCAATTACACTAAATTTATCGTTCAAATATTTCGATCAATATCAATTCATGGGGAAAACTAAAAAGCGAAAATTCATTCGGTCGGGTAATAGAGGCGGTAGACCCAAGAGTTGTATTTACCAATACTATAATGAGAAATAAATTTTCGATTCAAAAGGTAAAAGTGAAATTATGCAAGAATGCATTATATGCAAAATAAATTTTAGTAATCGGGCGAACAGACTTGAGAAGCACCATCGTCAGTGTTCAAATAAACATAAAAAACAGTTATAATGACAATTATATAATGACTGTTGGCAACAGCTACACAAAGGGTTTGTATAAGAATCAGCTCTAATTTTTGGAACGGAAACCAACAGTGTAAACGAAATTCCCCAAAAAATCAAGAAACAAAACAGAAAAAACCGTTCGGTTTCGGTTTGGATTTTACGTCTCTAGTACCTACACTAATATTATATATACAGCCTTTATTATTTTTCATCTGCAAACTGGTAAGCTTTTCTTTCTCAATTCGTCAGCTGAGTCATAGCAGCTGCCAACTCTAAACCTTGCCAACAAGTCATCTCATCATCAGTCATCTCAATTCCTCCGCTTTCGCTAATAAGTACGTACACTATATACCTGATACTGCTATTCTCAATTCCGAAAGAGAAAGACTGCTATACAGTCAGTCCCTAGTCCCTGACTTTCTTCATACCTATCTGTTATCTGACGAGCGTACTTAATGCTATCAGTAATACACGAAATGTGCAATACTTCATCAAAATACGAGAGACTATCTAAGTATGTACAGGGTATTGATTAAGTCACACTAACTTTTCGAAAAGCAATATCTCACGAACCAAAAGGAAATATTAAATGCAATAAATATTACTCAAAGTAAAGAGATTTCAACAATTATTTTCGTAATAGTATCTTAACCTCTTAAGGTAGAAAACCCATACATGAAACTAATCCTTAAAGTCTCCCCTTTCGAATGATATTCATCGCAACTCTTAATTCTACCTTGTTCATGAACTACTGTAGTTCATCAAATAATATGGAGTGAATATTGACTATTGCATCTCATAACTGCTCTTAGTTCGTGAAATATTGCTTTTCGAAAATTTAGTGTGACTTAATCAACACCCTGTATATAATGGACACTGGGCTAAAGAGGAAAGTTCGGGAAGCACACAGAGAGAAAAGGGTTGAGTTTTGTTGAATAAGTGTATGGAGAGAAGAATGAGAAAAGCAGGCCAAGTCAAGTCAGCTCAGATATCAGTTTACAACTAGAGCATGTCTGCTCTGCCAAGTAGATCCACTTCGTCTTGTCTTTTCTACTTTGGAGCCTCAGTCTCTCGAGTCGGACTGACTGACTGACCCTTCCCTCCTCATTTATCTAATCTCCTCATCTCATTACCTGCCCTGCCTTGCATCACATCGCCACTGCTTTCACTACTATTAACTTTCAAGAGCAATTCTCTCCTTTTCTCTGTCCTCTTTCTTTACATACGTGCATCTTTCTCCTTCTATTCTGAACAAGTGCCTAGCACAACTAGCCAAGACATGGACTACAAATTTACTAGCCACTGCACTGACATGTCGTCTACGCTTCACTGCTTTGTTCCAATGAGATACATACACGTCTATTTTATAAGTTCAGCTCCATCCCTAACTAGCTACGTGCAATGCCAGTGGCAGATAGAGAGTAACTTATGGAGTAATGCTAGCTGATCATAATTAGGGTACACAACTGTACAAAAATGAGATATTCTAATGGGAGCGACTTATCATGCTATTACACACTTCCGTGAATCCAACTAATAATAGGTTTCAGATTCATCATGAACGGACTTCAGCAGCCCACTTATTATTAGACAGTTTGGGAAGTATGAATTCATGCAGTGAATTCCCCGTTTTGCATTCCGACCGCGTCATAAGTGAAAGCATGAATTTAGTTTGACGAATTTTCTGCACTCAAAAGTCATTTTCTGCAGTACAGTCAATTGAAGGCAACTTTAAATATCCCACACGGTGGGCAAGAGAAAAAATCAGTAAGGCCCAAACTTTTAGGATTGGAGGGTTTTGAATATCCCGCACTTGACACATTATCACGTTATTTTGTTCAGAAAACTCTCTGTCTAACTAACTTTCCTGAATTAATTGAAGTTGCATTCGCCTGCCGGAACTCAATGCGAAGACGAATTTACATTCATACTTCGCAATCTATCTATTATTCCAATTGCCAATGCCTCCAGCATTCTGTTCCAAAACTTTCAATCTTCAAACCTAACAAACTTGTCAGATTTTAGGCTTATGGTTTTACCAATGACATTGCCATCTCCATGTTTTTTTTCGTTATTCCGTTACAATGATTATTGTTGTACGCAATATCTGTATAACTGGAGTAACGAGGCCGTATTCAGCCAAAATCAGCCTAAAAAGTATCAAATTCGCGCAAAAAATTTCGCGATTTAGGGCACTATCGTGGCACTGGCGTAAATAGCAGATAATCAAGGTATGCGTGGCATACCGGCCCCCAAGGTTGAGGGGCCCCCAAAATGATAATATTTAATAAAAAGAGGTTATTTTGCTACAAAAATGCAAAAATATCGTAAAATTTTTCACGCTGCGCGCGAATTTCATATACATTACATTGTTTTTTACCCAAAAAACGGTTCTTGCATAGGGGCCCCAATTTATAGTTACGCCAGTGTATCGTGCCCAAAATAACCTATTTTTTGAGATTTCGGGGGTGGGGGACGTGCCCTGGTGCCCTGCCGCTAGATACAGCCTTGTGGAGTAAGTCCAACGAGGCACTAAATTATCTTTCAGCAGATAGACAACTGTTTTTGGAAGGCAAATTGCTTCCATACTCCACTCTGTTTTGTACTAACTAGGAAAAAATAGGCCAATTTGTTCTATGAATAATCAATTAAATCAATCAGTATTTCCTACTTTCGTATGTTAATACATGATATCGAACTAAGGCTTATTAATTAGCTTACAAAAAGCTGCATCCAAGTGCACAAGGAGTTAGCATGACACTGCTACTAAACAACCCATTTACTCTATAAATATAGCTTAAATTTAAAATTAAGACGAAAACAGTGAATCTGCTGTACATTTTCAACGCGTTCTCTAAGGGTTTCTGATATATTACGTAACCCTCTTATAATATCCTTTCCTTGCAGACAAACCATTTTGGGTTGTCACATCTTTGGGCACATTTCAGGGGTAACATTTTTCAACTCGTCTTTAAGACGTTTACAAAGTTCATTCAAAGTGGTAGACTTAAGTTTCCATATGGCTAGTTTAGCACACCAATTTCATTAAAATCAAAGGGACTTGTACAGGGGGGTTTGTCTAGTATTTCTGTATTTTCAATTATTCTAAGTTTGCTCTTTAACTCCCCTGCTGAGGCTTGACATGGTGGGCGGCGGGTAGTGGTAAGTAGTAGACGACAGTGCAAGTGCAGTGTTAAGTACGAATAAAAACTTTACCGCGTGCTGCACTAGGGTGTTTCAGCCAACGCTTGCGCCATTTAATACATGGGTAGTACTTTAGCTGGCCTCGGAGGCCCGCGAATTTCAAATTTCATCGGCCAAAACAACTACCCATGTATTGAATGGCGCAAACGTTGACTGAAACACGCTGTATAATGTAGTATTCACGGAAGGTTGATCTTATCTCTGTTTTGGTCTAACCAGCGCGCAGCGGCAGCGCGCACCGTAGGATAGGACAACGTGCTTGCTCCGCATGTATGTGCACTGCATATTTATTATACGGAGCAAGCACGTTGTTCTATCATACATACGCTGCGCACTGGATCTGGTTAGATCAAAACAGAGATAAGATCAATCTTTCGTGAATACTAGCTTTGAATTTATTTTAACTTTTGAGGGCACCTTAATCATAGGTAAGATACCAGTATGCAGTAGTACTAGTAGTACCACGAACACAATTTTTCATTGGACCAACACCATGCCTCACGTTCATGTGGAACTTTTCTCTTTCCTCATGCGCATAATTTCCAGCTCATTTAAGTTGCGTATGTGCATGATAATTGCCGTTCCCCATATATTTTACTCCCCAAATAAAAAAAGTGCCATTTAATGTGATGATAAATTCGGACCGATTATACCTGAAAGGCGACCTGTGTACAGCTTCCGGGAATTATTTTTTCGGTTTTGCTTATGCAATTATTAATTCAGCATAATGTACGTTCTCTTTTTTGCTTGTCAGCGTATGTAAATATACACGGACTTTTTTATCACTTATTGAAACTTACACATTATATGCCATGTCGATCTGACTTACGGGGTTTTGTTTTGAGGTTATTTCGTTGACATTTTCAACAAACTCGGAGTTTAGTATTTTCACCGGATAATTTTGGGGAGGGCTAGTTATCATTAATAATTGTGCCTGGCATTTTTTTCTTTTTGGAGTTCAAACATGGAGCTTCGTTTAATGGGGTTTCAAGTTTCTGAAAGTGTTTCTTGACCCGCTTAAGCTAATTCAGTAGTAAAAAGTTAGGCTCGGCTCTAAAATTGTCTGCTCGAAATCGACATAATAGGAAAAAACCTTTAAAATTGAACTAGACTAAAATATTTTATTCTCGTTATTAATCTAGTATCTAGTATCATATATTTACCCAAAGTTACTTAATTTGGAATTATTAAGGCTTGACTAGCACTGGCGTAATTATAAATTGGGAGCCCCTATGGAAGAAAAGCATTTTGGGCCAAAATCCTAGTTTTTGCACTTTTAAGGCAAAAATGAACTCATTTTTTATTAAATATTGTCATATTTGGGAGCCCCTAAATCGTGTAGGCCCCTATGCGCCGCATAGGTGCAATTTACGCCAGTGCGTGTCGGCTAGAACTCGAAAACTGTGTAAAACATCCGGCTCGAACATAAGCAGGCTCGGCTCCTTACCACCTATAGTAGGTACTTGTAGGTACGTATCAGAGGTGTTGATGGGGTCGACTTTTTTCAACCCCAAGCTGTTTTTTTGGGTTCCATTTTATCGACCCCAAAACCCCATAATCCAGACTCAAAATTTTTACAACCCAACCCCAAAGTACAAGATGATATAGAACCCAACCCCTACACACAACAGAAAAATTTTAACTTTAAAATCTTTAACTGAAAAGTAACATTGTAAATTTAAATTACATTGAATCAGAATACACCACTTCATGATTATTAATATGTTCATTTGACTTATTCGTGCGTCAAAAACTAAAAATATCTTTATAAAAATTGCTTTTCTGTTGAGTAATGTAGTGACTGATTTTAGCTCTACAGGACTACAGTTGTATAGTATAATTAAAAACCAAATTGTGAATTATTAACCTCGACTCCAAACGAACATTTCTAACCAGACATCAACCCAACCCCAAACTTTTGAGGCTTCGACCCCAACCTAGACCCCGATCCCAACCAACGCAGTGTTGGGGTTGACAGATTGACACCTCTAGTAGGTATACTCCGCTCAAGTAGGTTGTGTGAGTGCTGTTGAAATATAAAATTTTTGGTGTACAAGCAGTAGCAGTTTGCATTTAGCCAACACAGTAACAAAGATGTGATTCAAAAGTGATGCCAGAAAAAGATGAGACATGGAGGGAGGTAATGCATGAAGAGTCCCTCACTGCCTATAACTTAACCGGAGTACTCGAGACAACTTCCACTCTCATCTTCTACTCAATAAACATTGTATAAGTAGTAGGGACGAAACGTCGTAGTCGTCGTATTGTTTGGAAGCAAGTCTCTCAAGGAAAATGTTCGCATGGTAAAGCAGCTGACACCACAGACATGCAAATATTTGCCGATCACATCAAGACTTCTTCCATTATGCCTCAGTAAACAAACCGCTGCTGCTGGAAACGGAGAAGGCTTTCTGCATACAACTCGGGCACAGAATCAGATAGTCTGTGTTACAAATCATAGACACAACGCAATGCTTTATAACTACACACTACACCATACCATTCCTATATTGTCATAGTCAACTAAGTCAACCAAACAGGAGTGCTGTCTTGATTTCGATGAGACTGGTATATATATTGTGTGTGTGAGGAAAGAGGGACGTGAGTCTGATTCTCTGACTGAGTGAGTTATGTCTTTGTGAGTCTTCTTCTTTATCCCCTGCTACCGAGTCAAGGAAGCCAAGACAAAAGAGACGTTGTCATTGTCAGTCCAGAGTCCACTATAGGCTACTCTTTCTCGCTCCATGACCCAACCACCGACCCAACATTCAACTTTACCTTAAACAACCATCCTTTATTCTGCCACCTATACATTCACAAGTCACAACCTCTTCAATATTCCAGACAGGTACACGGTACACAGACCAAGTCTGTCAAGTCCTTCCCAGCAGACTGATCTACCTGCCACCAGCTAATTATTGCAAAAGAAAGCGATTAAACACTAAAAGCAACTCCAGTCTCACAGTATTTACTCAAGTACTCTCAAGAACGAGTCATGAGAACCAAAAGAATGTTTTACTTTGGCGTTAGAAAATTGTATAAAAAATTAACCCTGAGAAAGTTCAGTTTCCTATTCCTAACACCGTATATACCACTACCTCCCCAACAGCCTATGGCCTAAGACTCACATTTATTTGCATGTATGTGCCCACTGCCCACCCCATCAGTAGTCGTAGTTGTACAGTACAACTACTCAACTCGTATTCGTATTTCTTCTGAATATGTACTCCTACACAAGCTATAAACTCTAGTCTCCTAGCAAATGAAAAACTGAAACTTTAGAAATTGATATTTAGCCAGATATATTTACCATGCCCATACACGGAGTTGGAATTTCTGTTTTTGGTGCCCCGCAGGGCACCAAATTGGCATTTAAATGCGGGGTTCACACCCCCGGGCCCAAAAATCGAAAATAACCTTAATTTTGATGGTTTTGCGGGGTTTTGACCAAAACATTTTTTTGGTGCCCTGCGGGCACATTTATTTATTTTAAGTAGAATAGTTGTAATTATTCACTTGAAAAGATGAAAAATAAATAAAAAGATATATCCTATCCGTAATAATTGTTATTATGGAGGATGATAAAGAAGAATTATCAATGTTTTTGTTAATTTTTACTTTTTTTTAAAAATTTTACAGAAATATTTTAGTGGGGCACACTTTGGGTGCCCGTGGGGGCACACTTCGGGTGCCCGTGGGGGCACCACCGGAGGCAATCGTGGTGCCCCGGGGCACAATGGGTGTCCCGCGGGGCTGAGAGCCCCGGAACCCCGCATTTTTTCCAACCCCGCCCATACATCTACGATTTATCAGTTGCTGAATAGATTTTTGTAAGTGCTCCCCTTTCAACGAGATTTAAGACATTCGATGTAGACGTACGTGTAATAAAGTTTAATTACGTACATGACAAGTAATACTGAAAAATCATAAATCACAAACTGAAGTTGTAGAATTTTTACTCTCCTTCAGGGTTGCTGAATTTTGCATTTTTCAATCAATTTTGATTGAAAAATTGCAAAATTGGAAAAAAGGCAAAATAGAAGGAAAAATAGCAAAATAGGTACAATAGGAAAAATAGAAACGGACTTAGAGTATTTATTTGTGAA
>JAQFYB010004855.1:0-15240 GCA_034694085.1 Pogonognathellus longicornis
GTAAATGCCGGTATTTACCACTATTTCCCGGTTGGCATGGTATTTTCTACTTTTACTGACATTTGCCCAACCCTGGTTAAGACAAAATGGATATTTTTCGCTTATTTTCCATCAGTTATCAAAGACGTTTTAATATAATATATATACCTATAGTATATCTAGAACATCATGTTAACAAAGTTCGTTCCTTGGTTGATAGACAGACTTGGGTTGATTTTGGGCTAAAAGCGGTAAAATTTAAGAATCATTTTGATATTTATATTGTTTAGGAGAGCAGAGTAGGGTGCCGGGTTTATTTTCCTAATCCATTCCTAGCATAGCGAAAGCTCAAATAATATGATAACATGCTCCATTGCAAGTGCACTACATAAGGGATCATGCACAAATGACGCAAATAAAATTTTGCCAATTTTGGACCCCCTCCCCGTCCCCTCCCCCACCCCCTCTGTCACTATGTGTCACACTTTCGTGGCCCCGCTAAAAATTACGTCACACTTTTAAGATCCCCTCCCCTAAATAATTTAAGCGAAATCATTTAAATTGTTAAGAATCGACATATAAGTATATCAAATGAATTTATTTAGTTATTGTAATTGGTAACAATTAATTTAAAAATTAATTTGTGATGCAAAACATACAATTACATTGCGCGTTATCAAAAGGAGATCTTAACCAATCTGACATGTCTTCAATTATAAAAGGTCCTGACGTATCCATATTGTTGGCCACGTTTTTTATTGTCTCCATGTTTGACTCTGATGGACGAATAAACCCTTTCATGTAACACAGATTCATGGGCCAAAAGAGCTATTTTTGACGGAAAATATAAAAAGCACACCAAACAAATTCTATTTTTCAAATCATCTCGAACGGAGGGACAGAATAAATCAAAAGGTAACACTGGAAAGTCGGGTACCTTTGGCGCCAAAGATTTCAGAGAAAGCGATGCCAAATCTAAGTATAAACTAAAAAGCAAAGTCGATATCTATTTTGAGAGTTTAAATGTAGGTATTTTTGTGGTTACTTAACCAACCGTTCAACCCCCCCCCCCCCCTCCCCCCGTAACCATGCATAGCACTTTTGCATACCCCCTCACTCCCTAAACTGCACACGTATTATGTGCATGATCCCTAGGTTTATAATTAGAGCATAGACTATGTCTCCCCGTAATGAACATATACCAGAGTCGACCATACAACTCACAGCTGATTTCATAAAATCAAATTTATTGAAAAATTGGGAAAGTGTAGAATGAAAATTCTTTTTAGGTGATAGTACATGGCAAATGTAATAATTTGGTTCTAAATCAAAAATGTTCACACCCCCTTCATGGCGTATAATCGACATTTCAAGAATTTTTCTACGCTAAAAGTTTTTTCAGATCATAAAAACTAAACTACTGTATGTATCAGGTTGGACATGATTTAAACATCGAAAATCGAAATTTGCAAAAAACTAAAGTTCTTTCAAAATATTTTAAAATAATTTTATAATCATTACAGACGCGGGAAAAAGTTATCATTTAATTTGCATTTAACGATAATAGTATTAAGATTATTGTTCTATGAAAGACCGAAGAGATTCTGTGAGTTCTGTGTCCTCCAACTTCAATTTTTATATTTTTTGCGTCGATTCTTCTCTAGAGCTTTGCTCATCGTCTCCTGGCTTTGTCCCAACACAACACAACTGTTTCTCTGCCTTCTCACCAAATGAATGCAGTTATATACAAAATGAGAACCAGGGACGAATCTGTAAAGTGATTCTCAATGATTATGAATGCATGAAACTTGTAGTATGGTACATTCTATGATTTTCTTTACGGCTGTATGTAGCTACTGTAAACGTGCAAATATAGCACGAAAATAAAACAAACGCTTCCACAAAGTCAGTTTCCATGTTAATCTCATTCTATTTCTGTCCTGTCAACTCAATGGATTCATTCAAATATTACCCGGGTAGGCCTCACTTTTAATTGTCATCTTAATGTTACATCATTCGTGTTGGTGTCAGGGGCGTACCCAGGTCACACATTCGGGAGGGAGATTTTACTAATATAACATGCATCAAATTCAGGCGTAAAGCAAAATATAAATTAGAGCCAAAATCTAAATAAGAAGCATTTAATTCATATGTAGCGCCAATAATTAGCAAATTGGGGCCATGATAAACATAGCACAGATCAAATATTATGTTATTTTCTGCAAAATATTTCAATAATCGCGCGTAGCGGAAAAAAAATATGAAGAAATTTGACTCAAAATAAACAAACGTCACGCGTAGCGGAAAAATTGAACTTTGGGCTTTGGAAGGCCTCTTGTTTAATCTAGTGTACAGTCCAAAAAGGGAGATACCTCGGGCCCCTATGCCCACCCTCTAAATGGGCCACTGTTTGGTATAGCAACGAAACGATTATATTATAAGTTGGATGGTACACGGCAAGCTTCAATACGTAGATATATTTCTGGGGGAGGGCCAAATCTCAATATGGGGAACAAATGAGTCAATATTCACGCGGATTCAGAAAATAGAAAGTTTTTGTCAAAACCACAACAAAATGCATAAAATTCGATTGCAGCGAGAAAATTTTGCCGATTTTCTATGACAAAAAAAACTATTCTGGAAGGTGTACGTGCAGGCAGTGTATCCCCTGGCTAAGTGACTGCAGAAGTTGGGTTACTTTCGAATAAATGGCACAAAAGCTTATATGCATTGTTTAATAATATTATTATGCTCAGCAGAAGATGCGACAAATTATTTTGTTATAATTTATATTTAGAACACCAAAACTTTGTGCACAACTTCTTTGGAATTATCGTAAATTAATGAGCAGAATTCAAAATGTGTTTATTTAAATTTTCTCAAAGGCAATTTAGGCATTAAAGAAATTCAATGAAAATATCGTTTCGGCTATTGTTTGCTTAGAACTGCGATTTCGTAATCTATATTTATAAATCTAAATCCGTTTCTTCTGCTTGCGGTCCGGTCCTTGTATTAGCAATTTATAGTGCATTGCTTAAAAGTGTTACATAATATGCAAGTTTTGCAAAACAAGAAATTACATTTTGCTGACTGCCTATTGTAGAGTCGGAATCTGGTGTCTCAACATAAGAAAACATGCCTATTTTTTGATCAGAGGCTGACGTCCCTCAGGTGGAAGGTACTTGTGAGTAAAACATTAATCCGCTTCTAAACTGCTGATTAACTAACCCCTGTGGGGGTACCTTAAAGTGGCTCAAAGTTGAAAGCTGAAGGAATTTTTTAAAAATTAACAGAGCATCAGAAAGTTGTAATTTTTGGTATACGTGCATACAGCATAAGATCCCAGCAAATAGTTCTGGAACCAACCAAATTGAACGATGAAATCCCGCCACAATAAATTTCGAAATTGATTAAAAAAATCCGCCAGTTTTCCGCCAGAGTTGGCTTTAGGAGGCTTTTTACCCACCAAATAGGAGTGTGGTTTAGGCTCCGCCCTCAGGACATGCACCCAATGTACACTGGCGGTACTCAGGTACAAGGTTTTCGAGATCCCTGGCACTTCATCCTCTGATAAAAAAATAGACGTGTTTTCTTGTGTTGAGATACCAGATTCAGACTCAGTAGCTCTTTAATTCACTTATTTTATCTTTTGTAGTATTGTCCGTCTGCAACTGCATCTCTTTATATATCTATTTTATTTCTGCATCACCTACTATAGGTGTGATTGTGTTGGTGTCTCAGTATTCTTTGAATTCATAGAAAAGCTTTTTGTTAAATTGAATTTCAAGCACATTCAATTCAATTCATCAAATTCAATTTAATTCAAGCAAAATCAATTTAATTCAAGCAACTTCAATTTAATTCAAGCAAATTCAATTTAATTCAAGCAAATTCAATTTAATTCATCAAATTCAATTTAATTCAGCAAATTCAATTTAATTCATCAAATTCAATTTAATTCAAGCAAATTCAATTTAATTCAAGCAAATTCAATTTAATTCTAGCAAATTCAATTTAATTCAAGCAAATTCAATTCAATTTTAGCAAATTCAATTCAATTTTAGCAAATTCAATTTAATTCAAACAAATTCAATTTAATTCAAGCCAACCTATTTGAAAATACATACATAGGCGAAAAGTATCAGCTTTGGAAAAATCAAGCCATCATATCATCCTGTGAATAAAGTACATTTCTATTTCATCTCCATTTATTGTGTGCATTAACAACATTTAAAAGTATCCTTCTTTCAAATGAAAGAAATCAAACGGAAAAATGTGATAGGTTTATGGAGTAGGCAGTTGATAATTTGAATCCCTTTCCTGAAAATGTTTTTAATCTCAAAATCTTAAATGCATTTTAATTTAACAAAAACGCATTTTATACATTTTATATATTTTATACATTTTATATGTTTTATACATTTTAGATATTTTATACATTTTATATGTTTTATACATTTTATATGTTTTATATATTTTATACATTTTATATATTTTATATACGTAGGGATAAGAAAAATAGTTTTTTAAAAACCTCAAATATGTACCTAATATGTTTGAAAAAGGGTAAAAAATATTTTTTTCAATATTTTTTTTCAATGCATATAAGACGTGTATTGAGTTGAGTGTATGAAATGTGGTTTTTACTACTTTGTATGTATTTTCACATATTTTGAAGCTTTAAGGGACTTATCGCATGGACATAAATGTTATATATACATAAAATGAAAGTCCAAAGGAATGAAAGAAATTAGAATGTTTCAGTTTTATTGTTCAAACAGCCCGTAAAAACAATAATTGAAGTCAAAGACAAATTCTCAATAGTGAGATTTCCTAACACATATTATTATTTGTCTCCATGCTAATATTTACACATGACTGTGGTTGTCCCAGCGCATGCAAAATAATGTGCTATATGATCCGAAAGAGTAACCACATATTTGGTTACTCTTTGTTTCTACAAGTCAGGCACGTATCTAGAGGGGGTGCACGTGCACCCCCCAGAATTCGTTTGCTATCTCAAAAAAAGATTTATTTTACCATAAAATTCAAAAATTTGGCCAAAATATCGCGCTGCGAGCGAATTTTATGTGTTCTAAGTTAGTTTGGACCTGTATTGTATGCACTCAATTGTACCTCATATTCGAATTTTGTTCTATTATTAATTAATTTCTGCAAAACAACCTTGCTGTGCACCCCCCAGCTTACGATCCTAGTTACGTGCCTGCTACAAGTATTAACTAAATTAACAAAAAAAAGTCATACCCAAGGTTTGTGAAAAATACCACTTGAAGGGGATTTTTCACAAAATTGCGGTATAATTGAGCACATAATCAAATGTTATATATATGAAACGCAATCGCTGCGGTTTAAACAAGGCCAGTTTCGGTAGGTTTCGGCGAGCGCAATGTACCAATTTGTGATTTGTGCGATCAAGGCTCGTAGCGGTAAAAAATTGAGCCTATTTGAGCAAAAAAAAATTTGTAAAAGTATGAATAATTAGGCTCCCTTTTTACAGCCTCAAACTGACAAAATATATAAAAATAGTAACAAACTAGTAAAAAGTTATGTATTTATATTAAAATGCCAAAATTTTTAAGAAAACATAGGCGTAGTCAGGATTTGATTTCGGGATGGGGGAGGCCAACTCAAAATATAAGGTATATATGTACTCATTTTCGCGGGAAGTGCGTAAAATTTGAGCAAATTTGGGCATAAACGAACATAAAATACCGCGAAAAATTTCGCGATTTATTGTACTCTATTTGTTTTGGATTTCGGGGGGGGGGGGGACAATTGCCTTCTTGCCCATCCTGGCTACGCCAGTGTATAAAAATATGTATATTTAGAAAAATTCGGAAATATGTAAAATATTTTTTATAATTGTAACAGGGATGGAATTTCTGCCAATTTCCTGGGGATCCTGCCGCGATTTCCTAGTGGGGGAGGGGTAATCCGCTCCAATTTCCTGGGGATCCTAATGCACGAAATACAAGCCACGCCCCCTGCGGGGGCGTGGCTTGGTCGATTTCCTGGGGATCCTAGGGGACGTGGCCTCGTACATTTTCTGGGAATTTAATATACCGAAATCCTAGCCGCGCCCCCTATTCTAAATCCTAAATCAGCGACACGCCCCCACATGAAGTGTGAATTTATACATTTCCGGGGAGTTTATACGTAAATGTAAGCCGGCATAGCTGCTTAATTTTTCTCAGTCCTCAACCTGTAGTCTTTTCCTTGGAATTTAAATAAAAGGTAATATCCAATTCATATTAAAATTATGACGAATTTGATGTTGAATTTTCTCGTTTAACATAACTTGATTACATTAGTCTGTTAATTAACTATCTGCATTCAGTGCATTCTTTTCGGTACATAAAGTTTCTATATATTTTATTTTACATAAAATGATAGTATGTATCATTCTTTCAATCTGGCAAAATCCTTTTAAGTGATATGAATTTTCCAAATTATTGGAAATTTTATATTTGGTATATAACCCTTTAGAGCTTTGAGAATGACTGAAGTTCCTGCACGCTACCCAGATTTCCAAAATATTTCAATGACCCACCCATGGGCATAGCTAAACTTCCAGTTTTCCCGACATTTACCATATAGAAAATAAACCCATACACCCCATTTTGGAAATTTCCTTGCTATTACCTAGATTCCTACAATTTTCCTAGAGCACTTCCTTTGGTGGCGGGCAGAATTATCTGACTCCTAAAAACTTTGGTTGAATTTCCTGGTTGTTGCCCAAATTCCTGAAATCCAGACGCACCCCCTTCGGAGGCGCGGCTGGATTTCCTAGAATTTCTCAAATTTCCTAGTCTTGTTCACATTTCCTAGTGGGTGGGGAGGTTCTTGGCCAGATTTCCTGGGGATCTAGGATCCCCAGATTCCGAAGAAATTCCATCCCTGAATTGTAACCTTAATTATAAATCATCTCTATTTGCCGCAGGCTGTCCATTTTTGCACGGATTGGCGGATATATCCACGGGCGCTCTGGGCTGCGAGGCATGGGCGCCCTTGGGGCGCCCATGCCTAGGCGTCCATGCGCCTTACGTTTTTTTGATGCTTTTTCGACAGTTTTCATGAAATTGCAAGCAAATAAGTAATATTTCTTCAAACAAAATATGTATAACACTCCAATATAATGTAGTTAATAGTTGTTATATCATAATTGAAAAAAACTAATAAAATTATAATTTTTCTCTAAACTTTTAATTTTTCAACAGTTCTAAGTGCACGATTGATGCACGGATATTTATATAGATACGTATACTATAGTTACGTCATATAATTACAGTAAAGAGTTTCTTTCTGATTTTGTTCGTTGTTGTATAAAGGTTAAGTATTATATAATATAAATATAACACATGCACAATCATAAAATTATGTCAAAATCAGTTTGAGATGCTTCGCTATGTGTTACATAAATTGTAGTCATGAAATAACGACAAACGTCTTCAGGGCCGTATCCAGGTCACAAAGTTAGGGGGATGGGTCTTGAGCAAATTTTTGTTAGATATATGTCAATTTTGTTTACCCTTTACGCAAAAGTCAAAATCAATGAAAATTACAACAAAATCGCGGCCAGAGCAAAAATTTTTGAGATTTTTTGCATTTTTAAGGCAAAAATAACCTTGGATTTTGGGAGAAACCTCATATTATCTAGTGTAAACTTCAAAAATTGGGGGGGGGGGGGGCTTCAAAATCTTGACCTTTTATTTGATTTTATAGAATCGAATTTTTGGAATTTCCTTCAAAATCATTCTAAATCTACCTTATACCTTTTTTAAACAAATTCATTAAAACTGGCTTGCAACCTTGCAAGTTAAGACGTGAGTCTCACAACGTGACGTGACGCGCGGTTTCAAAACCCCCTTTTACCACCCAGCAATCAGCTTTGGTTACAGTAAGGTTTGCATAGCGTAAGTTTTTAACCAAAAATCATTAAAGAATGTCGTAACTAGAAAATCAATGTCAAACGTGAAAATGTGCTTTTGGCCAACTAAATTCAGACGAAATCCATTAGAAATGAACAAAACATTTCTGCCTGTGGAAAGGCTAAAACCCCAACTCCTTGCCCTGAAACTCAATACTCTACTAGCGAGCCGTTGAAGAAAATCATAGTATTTTGAACCCATAATATTATAGAAAATATGAAACAATGTTGAGAAACCTTATTACAATTTTATCCTGCATAAAGAGCAGCAGAGACTGAGGATGTTGAATAGCACGGGGCTATAGGAGAAGGTCGGCTGCCTTCTATGTTTTATCTAGTCAAGTCATATGTTGAGTTGTAGTTGTACGCAGTTCGCCGACCACTGTACTGTAAGCGCGAATCATAATAATATTATTTTGATGGTTTGGTAAATAAAGGACCAGACACCAGGCCCCACTCATTCGTTCAGAAAAAAATCGGTTTTGTTGAAGTGATCCGGTTGTGCAAGAATTACCAATAATAATTTTTAAGCGTAAATGAAAAATGAAATTACAATATTCAAGTGTTTGCCATTTCGATCCTAATTACTCAAAGCCATATAATGACGTTTATCGTGTCGTGGAATGTAAACAATTCACTACACAAAAAGTTTAAGAAAACAGCCAACACGGCCAACAGCATAATAGTGAATAGTTGATATCAGATAGAAGTAGTTGGAATAGAAATAAAATTATTACAATTTTTGAAAATGTGTTATGTTATTTATTTAGAGATAGAAATGATTGGCAAAGAGGTTAATTAGCCGAAAGTAAAGTTAAGTAAGAAAATGTGGGATTCTCAATTTACAAAATGCTGTCTTAAATAACAACGAGCAAAGTAGAAACTGGGGTACAATAGTGAATAGTATTACATATTATTAGTGATTCATTCATTAACGGCTGACGGCTGGTTTAAATTTTGTCTTCATGTTTTCTGGATTGTGAAGTTGGAACTTGGAAGTGGCAAACAATCAAAAATCTGTAATTCATAGCTGACTAATTTTGTTTCTGATGTCTGATATCGTCTTACACGCCATACGTCAAAAGAAGTTATTTTGTTATGTTAAATTTTATTGGAATAAATAAGTGAGTGATTATGATTCAAATATTCATAATATTCAAAAGTGCGAAAATATACATTTAAAAAAACTATTTTGTTCGTGACTTGTTTATGCAGTTTCGCTGATAGTTCTTTGTACATTGTAACATTCAACATTGTAACCCCATCATCAATCATACACCTTCTATTGATTGTTTTTCATTTTGCTTTTAATCAACGAGCAAACTCTGCGGTCGCTAAACTTTTAATCTCAATCCTATTATTATCTTTTTCCGTCTATCTCTAATATTTACTACACCTGGAGATTGTGAGGTGTCAGACTCTTAAAAATTTCCAACTTACGGTTTATGCATTTATATTTGACGTTTTCCAGAGTCATTTAGTCGTGACCATTGTGTCTGACTTTTCATCCCAGCCACGGCTCATCTCGCTTCGCTGTTATTGTTCTTTCCGGTAACAACTCATTCAAACGTTCCACCTGCTGAACGTTTTTTTCCAAATTCCTCTCTCATTTCTATACAGGTTAGTAGTCTCTATGATTTTTTCAACGAACCTATCAACACTGTTTTTCTTAATTAAATACAAATGAGCTTCAATCGGCAAGGCGAACATCGATATTTTTTATAATGACTCGCTTTAGTGCAAATGAATGCGGGCAATTTTTCTAGTACAAACTATTTAATTTGTATCGTAAAAATCACTTCCGTGAGTTCGCCTTAAAACCACTAAAATTGACAGGCCCAAAGCTCCTAAAGAGGATATAATATATATATATTTCTACGTAGTAATTAAATCTTTTACGATATATAGAAAAATTTCCTCACTGAAAAATTGAAGATAAAATATACCATTTGAAAGTTTTAATATTATGGCAAACTATAAAATATTGGACATCACTAGAAACGTTTATAGAATTTGTGAAATCATATTTATAATTTCATTTTAAATAATCAATCGGAGTTTTTAGAATTCTAATGATGTAATTAATAATACTTAAATTGTAAATGAGTTACGTTTACGTTAAATAACAACTTCGTAATTTGCAAAGCTTAATATATTTTATAATTTCGATTATCGGTAATGGCTCAGTTGATCAAACAATTGATGATTGAGTGCTACTGGTGTTGTTCATTGTCATTGTTAAATGTTTATAATCAGGAAGTACACCTTAAGGAGGTCTTCTGGGTTGTACAAAATTGCAGCCAAAAAAGCAATAATAAATCAAATAGCTACTAGTTAGAAACTTTTTTTCAAAAAGTGATCATAGATTCTTGTGTAGTTGATTTTACTCTACAGTAATGCACTTACAAATTGAAATTCTACAGTAATGCGCTTTCAAATTGAAAAAATGTAAAATATAGACAACTTAGGAATTTGAAATTTTGAAAAGACGTCTATATTTTTATTTTGTTTTAATTTCAAAGTACATTATTACAGAGAAAAATAAACTACACAAGAATCTATAACTACTTTTTGAAAAAAAAGTTTCTGACTAAAAGCTTTTTGATTTATTAGTGCTATTTGAACGCCATTTTGTATAGCCCAAAAGTCTTTCCAAAACATCCACAAAAAACGAAACCTGACCTCAAAAAGAAACGAATAGTAAAATTTTTGTAATATTAAGTCAATTATGTGCTAATTATCACTAGTCAGATGTAATAAATGGACGACAGCGGTAAAATTGTCTATCTGTAATGCTAATAAATACTATTCGCAACATGAAGCGGCGAGTATAATTTATGATATAATTATTATAAAATATACTAAGAATTGTAAGAATACACATCTCAATAACAACAAGCAATGAAGATAATAGTTGTGATAATAGTGAATGAATTGCTTTATCTTTAGTTGTTACAATATTTACATATATATTAATCATTTGGTGTGTACAGCAGCGTTGAGGACGCTTGGCTGAAACTGATGTGTAACAATTTAGCAAGGAGCATAAAATTAATGTGCAATTAAGGGAGGTCGTACGCACGTGACACTCCACTCTAAACCACAGCAAAAACTGTAAAGGGTTCAAGATTGCTTCGAACGACCCCAACCCCACAAATAATTTACTTCTCCGAGCTAATGAATCATGCAATTTCACGTGCGTCTATTTCTGCATCTCCCTGAAACAAAGTTTTTCAGCCAAGTTTTCAATCTTGGACAAGAATTCCCATATTAATTAAAATGAACTTACAAGTTTTTCAGTAAGGTATTTAGGCCTAATAAACGTATATAACGTAATAAAGGAAAAGTTTCCTTAATTAATGGGTCATCCTGTATAATTGCGGCCGGCCGCCTACATTACTGCATTAATTAAAAAATTCTTAGCTAAAGCAACGTTGTCTATTATTTACGTATCCAGTTCTAATAAAGAATTTTTACAAATCAATTTGTGAATCTTGAATTCTATAATATTATATCATTATATAAATCAACGCAAATAAAATATGATTGTTTGCACGATGAAGATTGCATACATAACTTAACAGAGCTTATGAAGAAAAGGTGTAGTGAATACTAATGCCAAATTGTTAACGTGACTATATCTTGAAATAACGAATAATGACTTTAGACAATTGGAGATGTACTCAATGAAAGGCTGTATTTATGTGGGGTCAAATGGGGCAATTGCCCCCTCCGAAATCGGAAAACAGAGGTTAATTTACAAAAAAGTGTAAAAAATCACAAAAATTATCACGCTCTGAAATCCATTTTGCATAACTATAGCTCCTCTCTATTCTGTTGGTAGCCACTCTTAGCTGTTGGGCTAAAATTAGAGGAAATACGGTAGTCAAAGTATAATGAATATTTGCACTTAATTTAAATTTACCTCCAGTTTATAAAGTTTATAATGTTTTCCAAAACGCAAACTAAATCAGAGTGAGAAACTTATAGAACTTATGAAACTTATAAACATTCTATTTATAAGATTATTTATTCTAAGATTTATAAGTTTTGTAAGTTAAGTGAATGCCAACGCAAACTGCCTAATATTGCAAAATCCAAATATGCAGACTTAAACATTCAACAAAATTAATCCAAATTACAATTCCTGCATAAACAAAAGCATAGGATGTAGCACGTGAGGATATTTTACTATTGTTGATTTTTACGTCAAGCAAATTGAAAGGGTTAAATAACTTTAAAACAAACACTTTACTTTTTACCTCCACTACTCTTTACATCCATTTTGCAATGTTTTATTACTACAATAGTAGTTTTGCTCGTGTATCACCCACTAAATAAGGTAAATGTTTTCGTGCGTAACACTGGTTGTCCCGATTTGATGAATATAGATTGTGCGTCATTTCAAGCGGTTTTTATTGTGAACTCGTTATAAATCTTTTGTCAGGTAATATCAAATATTATCCTCATATCACTACACTTTCATGCAGCTAAACATTAATGACCAGCAGGTTTTTTCAGAGGTATTTATGGCATTCATGTAGTACCTATTCTCAAATACAAACTACCTCAGATGCTCACAATAATTATCATTAAATATCATTAAATACTTTGACGATGGCATGCATCGTCAAAGTCGACTCTTTGATACTACTTACTATACATTTTCATGTAAACTGTAATAAATGCAACTTGACGATTGCGGTATGATCTTTTCGTATATACGTACGTAAATACGAAAAGATTTGCTTCCAAATGGTTAGTCCTAGGAAAAATGCAATAATGCAAAAATATTTATTGTACGACATGTTATCCTTGTGAGTATTTTAATAGGTTGTTGAATAATGTGAATGAATATACTTATAAAAAGTTTTGTTAGGTGTACTAAAAATCGAAGTAAATAATATGGACGTAGCAGAGACTGCTTTGTAATGCTTGGTGGATTGATTTAATGCTTAAAGTGTATAGGATAATAGGATTACGGGATAAAATATATTATTGAGATTAGATATACAAAGCTTAGTACAGGGTTGTATAAGGAGTTGTAAATACATAGAATATGAGCGGTTAATTACTTGTGTTGATAAAATATTGCAGTTTGCCGAATTTATGTGTATTATTGTAATTGAATTTTTTTATTCCGTCCATTCTATGTATGGTGAATATACTGTAATGTAACAAAGGGTTCCTCCTATCTCTATTTGTTCAGCCGGCGACGAAGTGAGGACTGCATGTGGTAATTAATTTCTGCAAGGCAGTAAGAGTAGGAGCAGTGAGTGATAAATGTGATAATAAATATAAACTGTTGCAAAATTGGGTAAAAACTAGCGTTCCTATGTCAAAACTATTTTCAACTGTTTTCGACACATTTCGGGTAATTTAGAGTGTAGGGTGGCAAAACTGACAAACAGAAAAATTATCCCTATATTTTATTTATTGAATTCTTTTCTCCCTTTGGGCAAATGCCCATGAAGACAATATACAGTATTGTAATAATATGATATTATGATGAGTGTAAAATTATTCCTATATAGCAGTTTCCACTTTCCACTGTCCACCCACTACTTCATTTGTAGTCGATTGGCCCTATTTTTTAATTCAACTTTTGCTCATACACCAATGTCAAACATGACAAGTTTGAACAAATTTTGTCGGGTACGCGACTATTTCCGCGAAGTCGAATAGCTAAGTAGAAAAGTTTTCCACGATTAGTTAACTGATAACACCTCTAAATGATAGTGACATTCATATCCTCGAAGTCATGTATTAAAAAAAAATTATGTGCTACAACTATTCATCAAAAGTGTTATACAGATTAGATTAAGGTGTATACGTCCAGTGCTGGCGGCTGGCGCTGTATACCAGAAATCCCAGCCTGACATCAATCACCTCAGCACCCTTCATTTTCTTGTGTTAACCGTCTCCGCAACGCCTCAATATAAAATATATAAAATTATGATTTACACCTTATCCCTTGTTCTGGTTTCAATGAAAAAGCTTAAAAAACTAGCATTGAAATCAGCATGAAAAGTTGTGTGGAAATGTATTAAAAATGGCACTAAGATTTTCAAATATTGTTACGTTCGCATTAAAATGAGCACAAGGGATAAGGTGTAAATCATCTTATCTTACAATAGAGTATGATACCAAAAACATTAATCCTACTAGCGTAATCGGATGTAGTCTATTGTGAGCGCATGTGCAACAGTTCAGTGTATTTTGACATTGCAAGAAAACTTCTAGACAGACAAAGTAGGCACCGCACCGCACTGAGGGCACATATGCGTTCAAAATGCTCATAAATCCCTGCAGTACTATACAAGAGATTGGAAGGGCATCATATGGCACCGATGTTTTAAATGAATCTGGTAGTCCAAAGACCCAGCAATCATACCCCGTTGACCATATTACCCGAAATTACCCGGTTTGGGAGAAATTGAGGTTTGAAATTCAGAAGTCAAAATTGATTACCCAGGTAATAATAGTATAAGTTGTGAATATCAAGTAATCAAGTCTACTTGATATTCACAACTTATACTTTATTACCTGGGTAATCAATTTTGACTTCTGAATTTCAAACCTCAATTTGTAGTGTCATTGGGGCTTATACATGAGCTAAACTTACTTGTCCCTTAGTTATCCCTATTTCAGACAAGTTACAGATATATTGCAATAAACCAATCGTATCTTGTATATCTTGTAGGGCGCACACATTGTTGAGTAATCACATTGTGTCAATGCTCATTAAATGCACAAAAAGATGCTCTACAAGAAGTTTATATTGGTTATTGCAAAATATTTGTAACTTGTCAGAAATAAATAGACCTAAGTAAGGGACAAGTCTAGCCCATGTATAAGCCCTAATAACATTACAAATGGGACACGCGATATAATTAAGGCTACATAAAAACTGAGCAAGTTAGGGGCCAAAAGTATGAATGCATCCAATTCACGCGTAACACCAATTTTTTAGCTTTGGTCCAGATTTAGGCAAAAGTCAATGGAATTTGCTTCATAATCGGGCGTAGCGTAAATGCTCGTTTTTGCATTTTTATTTAAAAAATGACCTATTTTTTGGATTTTGGGAGAAACCTACTAACATTAAGATTCCTTACTTAAGGTTGCTCTGCCCCCTATTTCACTTTTTTTACAAATTCAATCTTTTCTCCGGAATGGAAAATAAAATAAAAATTCGGGTGGCATTACTTTTGTAGATAGATTCTTGTTCTTTCATATAGTTTTTTCAGTTTTTCAAAAAATTGAAAACTGTAGAATTTATTCGGCTTTTCACAAAAAGTCTGATAACTTCTACA
>JAQFYB010004856.1:0-15240 GCA_034694085.1 Pogonognathellus longicornis
GGTTAACACAACGCAATGGAAGGTGCTGTGGTGAAGGATCCAAGATCGGTAATTTGGCTGTACAGTGCTAGCTCTGCTTATACTGCTATAATATAAGTAAAGGTTGCCATTATACAAATGAATAGCTAAACGTAAAGTGGGATATTATGACGATGATTAGAATATTTGTTTTTATATAACTATTGGAAAACTCAATGATTCTGTACATGTTCTCTAAAAAACAAAGAAGGGACAATAAAGCGACAGAGACATATAAATCACAGATTTTTCTTTTTTCTCTCCTTGTACATTTAACAGACACTCAACTACGAACATACATAATTTTTTATCTGCATCATACACATTACACCGTAACCATTCAATCAGTCAAATCAGTCAATCTATATTTGACTTCTCTGATGGAATAGAGAAATCTGTAAGTGTTTACAAATCCAATGTGTGGTTCTATTCTTATAACTTATATAAATAGCTTAGAGAATCGCTAAAACATTTCACGATTCCTCATCTCGTCGTCTTCTTCATCATCATTTTCATCATCACCACCGTCACATAACTCTCATCACACCATCCAGCATCGGGTTTCAACTACACTCTCCATCCTCTTAGAACAACTTCATGTTACGCCCTTGTCCTTGTCATTCACCCCACACTTCCCAACGACACAATCATCGAAGGTATTTTGTATATTAATAACTAAGTAGTAGGTAACATCAAATAGCTTTTTAATCCCCTCCCCCAGAACAAAAAACATTGTTTCATCGTCTACTACTTCAACCTACAGTATTTCATCCTGTTTTCTTTGTTATTACAATATTTTCTATATTACATACTTTTGTACAATATAATTGGATTGGTATTGTTCGGAAAATGACTGTTCTTCCTGCACTGTAGATATAATTTGAAATGTAGCAATGAATATTGAGTTCCTACACTAGGCAATTGTATTATTGTAAGTAGACATCAAAACACAATAAATATTCAGTGTTTTTTTAGCTTTTCATGAAATAATGCAAGAGGTTGTTGCAACCCGAGCTGAAAATGTGATATCATTACACACTCCTCTTCGTCTCATCATCATCGTCGACGGTTTCAACGGATTAACCTTCGGTTGAACGTGGAATACACAACAACAAGCCCAAAACAGCTTTAATAATATACTTAATATATTATCATACATATATATAGAGTAGTACATTTATGATACTTTATATACCTCTTCTAGTTGTATGCATCATTAATAATTACTTTATGAATCACCTATGGAAAACAGAGTGTGTTAATCTGAGGGAGAGTTTCTATGTATAATATAATATACGACAATATTATAATAGTAATTCTTATGGGTACACGGATAGATTTCATTCTCACATAGTAAACATTCATTTTTATCTTTGATTTTCTTCAATCGTATGTTAAAGGCCCGAATGCCACCATAAAACAAGTAAAGACACTTGAGACGCTAATGTAAGACACTATTACTTCTAAACTATCTGTAACTGCTGAACAAACAGATGGTGTAAAGACATTTACATTATTATTACATATATATAGTAGATTCACATGTGTATATATGTTCTGCTCAGGTATGGTTAGGGGACTTGGCTACTTTACAGTTCTTCCATCATATCAATATTAACAGCGCAGCTCACAAATTACATTATTATTACTGAAATCGCCTACAAAATTGATTGACGTGCTTTTTAAACCCAGTTTTCTCAATTTGCATATATACCAACAGACGTAGGCATTGTTTTTGGAGTGAAGACTACAGCAGTTTAATTTTTCTGTATTGTCTGATTACTGTAAAATATTCATTATAACCCCTTGGATTATATTGATTGAAACTCTTCCCTTTAAGGGGGTTTCAAGATTACTGGAAAAAATCCAGCTTTTCCAAAGATTTCTGAATGTAGGCATCTTATTTCAATTGATAGATTGCCGTTTTAAAAGACACACCGTAGTAAATGAAAAGATTTGAGGACCGTCGACCGGCGACACGGTGTAGGAAAAGACAGGGCTTGTATATAAGCATCAAGCTTCTCGTTTGTATTTGAAGTTCTGGGTTACATTACATACATCAGTATCTGTACGGTAACTCTGTGTCTCAGAAGATATACTTACTAACACAATAAGGCTATGTATACGAACGACTTACTCTTCTGTTTGAAACAGTTTAGATGATTATTACAATATGCAACCACACTATTCATAAATATGATAATATAGTACTTAATATAGTTACGTTATTTAATTCAAAAGTTAACCGCATAATAGTAAGAAAAGGTATGTGTGCCATTCTTCACGCACGACCCTTTCCATTTGTACACTCTACTGGATACCTTTGTAATTAGTTGTCCTAAATGAAAAATTTACTTGTCCCAGCTAAATCTATCATCGTGACTTCATTATAGTCATTGACATCTGACAAGTAATAATTTTATCGTACCACGTAGAATTATAATATAAAGCTGTTGTTTGTTGGGCTGTGGATTTAATTATCGAACGTATTCCACGGACAGACCGAAGGGTCCTCTAAAACCATTTCTCGCAAATGCTAATTGGGGATTTACACATAGTTTGCATTTATATATATATACTATATATTATATCATTTACCATCATCACCCAAAGCATTTAGCGGGAAAAAATCCACTGTTTCTTGAATGTTTTTCAAAATTACTTATAGTTATACACATTAATAATTTGATGCCACGTTACATCAATTTGTTTCTAATGGTTAGAGAAAATAAACATTTAATGAGAACTAGGGATATTTATTGGATGTATGTTGTTGCCAGGAGATGGTTCAGATCCGATAATTTTGGGAGAGACGAGAGGTTTATTCACATATCTACTTACTCACTGGAGTGCATCTGGTAAATCTTCCGGTATTTACAATTTTGTAAATCGTACTCATTTTTATATATAACATTATCATAGTTGCTATCAAAATGAATGTACTCGTATCATCATGCAAAACGAAAAGACGTTTGTAATGTATTAGAATTAATAAATAATTAATCATATTATAATAAATGATAAACTGAGAGCATGAATTAATAGTCTGCTGCTGCTGTTGTTTTGTTGCTAGCTTAGCTATTCTACGAAAAGATGGAGATACAACAGTTAGTAGTACTAGTTGACATTTTATAGAACCTCGTTAAATGTAATATCTAGAGACCTTTCTCATCAACCAGCACTATTTTAAAGTTATAGTAGTTGTAGTAAATTATAGGCATGTTTATTGCAGTTGCTTTGTGGTTTTTGTTTTTGTATTTACTTGAAGGTACTTGAAGACTACCCGGCCTTTGAAAACAACTTCTACCTGTTATACAATAATATGATTAACTACAAAGCTACACACCACCTTTTCGTAGGTACTGTTAAAGTAACAATCGAGCGTGTGGCTTAAACACAAACAAATAAATAGAGCACCAAATAAAAATGAGAAAGTTGCGACTGTTAGTAAATGTATGCTCGATACTTACAATTGGATTTGTAATGACAAATAGGAAATAGTTAAGACGAGTAAATTAATTCTTCACTGTACAACCAGCGGATTGAGATTTTTCAATTTGATATTTTCTCCTCAAGTTACTGTCCTCAAGGAGACGAATGGGATTAGAGTACCGAGGTATAATTGTATTTTTCTGTGCTGTTGCTTTTTTGTTAGACAGGTTTTGTCAGTGAAACATGCTTAATATTTAGCTTCTTTTATATCTGTATAATATTCACCTTTCATTTGATTCCCTTATAATCATGTTTCTTTCCTCCTTGTAGAAACTCAGATGTATGTACCTACATTTATTTACAGACCATTTTCTACACTCCTATTTCCTTTGGATATTGTTTGATGTTGTACCGGGTAAGGACAAAAATTGTTTCAGATACTTGTAGTTATAGGACATAAGTATGGTTAGGTTTTGCAGAATTATGCAATTTGTAGAATGCTTTGATATTCCATATTTCGAATTAACAGACTAGACTTGTCATTTACACATCTTCTCTTCGTCGTAATACTGACCAATTTCTATTTTTGAAGTGACTGCCACAGTCGAATTGTTCAGCACTGAGAACCCTTTGCCGGATGTATTATTCACATAACTTGCACCTCCTACACAATAAAAAAACAAATTAGTACTCATAATTATTGCAATTCATTTTAATAAATGTTTCTAACTTGAATTTCTAAAAACCCAACTGAAGTTTTCAGTTCGGTTAGGAAATGCATGAACAAAGAGAATTTACGAACCAATCGGAGAGTTGGCTGTTTTTTCAACAGTGATGGCCGCCAGTGGAGAAGAGCTGAGTTTGCTGGTCGTTACTAGACTAATAGGACCTGTGCTTGAAATTCCGTTTACTCCATTTACCTGCCCAAATAATTTCTTAGAAGAGTTGGTGTCTCCTGCAATATTCAATTCAAATAAATCATCATTACCTTTTCATTACAAAACATGAAACAGGTAATTAAATTGTTTTCCATTAGAATAGCGTTAATGGAAAGTGGTGAATACTGACTGTGTGAGATGCATCATATTTATGCGTATGAATGTAAAATGCAATGCACATATATTTGATATGAATACATTTGAGGATGAATGTATGGATTTACCTATATGGCAGTTATTTACTGTTAGTGACAGCGGGTGTTGAGAATCACCCGATTCCTCAAGCTCCACATCATTTTTTCTGGGCGGTTGTGTTGCTGCGGAGGGACTATTTGGCTCAGATACTGAAGACCTGTGGTTTCCCAACGGTTCCGACGATAATGAATCAATTCCGGTTCCATTGTTGTGTCCATCAATTTCCACATCTAAATCCTCTGGAATCATAGCTCGCCAGTCTAGATGATCCCATTTTCCAAGCATATCTTTCTTCAGCGTAGAAAGCTTTTGCTGCAGCGCAATTTTTTCACGGGCCAACCTTTCCATCTCGTGCTCATACTCACGCTCTTTCCTTTTCAGAGTCTAGGGAAAAGGAAATTCATCACGTGAGACAATACTTTACGATCAGTAGAAACATTACATACACCTGCGTTATACATACTTATCAATAATGCAGCCAAAATCCAACAATTCTTAGTCATATCAATTCAACCCGCATTCACTAAACGATAATAATCAGATTTTCCCATTTAAATATTAAATAGCTACTAGAGACATTACGAAACAACTGCGTTCTTCTTTTGATATATCAGCATGCAGCCATTGTTTTTTACATAATGTTCATTCTGGTTACGTTTTTCCAATTGTTTCACACATTTTTCTCACTTTCATTTTTAATATTTACGTTTTCATTTTAAATTCGTAGTAAGTACCAGTAATTGCTAGTACAACGGAGGTTTCCCCCGTATCTTTGTTTTCCCTTATACACACACACACTTTAACCAGGTCGATATAATATAAGAGCGGCTTTTTTCTTAGTGTATATAAAATCCTGAAACAAATGACGGAGTCTGCATGTAATAAATATGTATTCGCCTAACACGTTTTCTGTGATAGTACTACACTACAACTACTCCATGCTGGTCGCACTCAAAAAGTTTGAAGGGGGTAAGTCCACTAACAGAAAACACAATGCAGAATAACCCGGAGTAATATAATGAAGATTATTGTTGGTGTGCATATGGCATAACAATAGTAGTATCTACTACAAGACACTGCACTGGTATAAAAGTGTAGTGTCTGTGGTAATACGTAATATGATCCCTGGTAGTGACTTTGGCACTGGCAGTGCAGTGTATGAAGTAGACTTCTTGCAGAGACTAACAGCTAAAACAGGTAGAACAACTTTTCAACCCGCTTGAATGGGAAACAATGAACGATCAATTACATTACATGTACAATCTACATACTCACATTCGCATTACAAGTATTTAGAAAACACGACTCTCAAGTGAATGCGCTTTTACTATAATCTTATTACATAGGCACATTTACAATAATAATATTAGAAGAGAGCCAAGTAAAAACAGTCACCGTAGGTCAGTCCCTTTTGAAAGTTAAGAGCTCTGTAACATTCTACGTTGACCTTCTTCAAGAATAAACATCTTAGAACATTTAAATGCTGCGCATTCAATCTTCAATCTCATCACTCATCAGCTTAACTGCAATTTAACTCTCTATCTCACCTCCCCTCTAATTTTACACATCCTCTTCCAAATCTTTTTACCTACTCAATGCTCTAATGCATTTACTGTATAGATCTCATTATAGTCTCTGCAAAAATTCTAATACTATACATACCATCATAGTTAGAAACTATTACCTAAATACGAGTTGAGACCATTTTCATGTGACAAAAAAATGTCCAGGACAATCATCTCATGGATATGGAATTCTCCTTGACATTACGATGTTGCAATAGCTGCAACAAAGTCATTCTGTGTCTGATATTTGTAACTGCGTCGATATATGAAAAATTTTACACTAGCTATACAGTTGATTGTGCGCAGCAGTAGAGTTAATTAATTCTTTCGGATTATTTTGCAATATATTACTACATTCCTTCTCTCAGAAAATTCCTAGATACCTCTGGATTGAGACTTTGAGACTGTTTCATGCTCAATGCAAAAGAAATGCGTTGATTTGTTTCACACACACGCGCATTCGTGCATATTACACAAAACATCACTGACCTGAGCAGTGCATGTTTGTCTTCAAATCAAACTATTATTGTATTATGTGTGGGAACTGGAATTTTATGATGATAAAAACAATATCCATTCAATTAAAGGTTAGTTATGAACAGATATTACCAAGGACAGGATATGTAGAGTAGGTATTTACATATTCCAAATACATTAACTGCATAACCGAAGTTTTGGAATAGCATAATATCAGTTTGTTAACTTATATTTTGTTATATTATTTGACAATAATAGAATGTGTAGTTTCGAAGGCATTTTAATGTCATTTTAAATAACATTTCTGCCTGAATTATATGTGTATTTTTGTAAAATGTTTACATATCTTAATTTATACATATTTAGGTGACTTTTAGTACATATATTTGAACATTATTTCGGGAAAATAAATACCACATATCCTGTCTTTTGCGTTATATAGCTAACTACATCAAATTCTCTTAGATTTGTTGTTCATAAGTTGGTATGTAACAATGAAGTTAATTAGAAATAAAATGCATTACACATAGTAATAAATGCACTGCTGTATAGGAATTTACATTGTCGTATGAAAATAATAATGCGGAAAAATGTTTTAATAAATAAAACAATATTTCACTCAATTCCCAGCAAGAGGACTGTTGTCGAATGCATACCTAAGCAGACTAAAATAGCCCAAGGGGGATTTGGACCAGTCTATAATAAATTGATCATGCGTTTATAAGTTATAAAATATGGATCCCTTGATATATATTGATAACATCATACGTCATACGCTCACAAAGACCATTCCATGATTTAAGTTTCTCTGCGGGTTGGATTATAAATAAAAATTTAACTTGGTGGAATTTCCTTCATTTTTGACACTGCCACAGGTTATGAAAAACACCGAAGAAAATTATTCATAGAAATCCCGAATTCGTATCTAATACAAGACCCATGCAAACACTGATATGCTAAATATACCTATACACTCGTTTATAACACGTGCAAAACAGTTTGTAATATATCTAATCATCCTGCGTTTAAAATACTACAAGGTTTTAAAAATGTGTGTTCTGCAATACTATTACATTTTAGTAAGTAATATTACTCAGTTAATAACATGTAAGTACATGCAGGTATGACAAATGGAAGATTTTCTTATCTAAAATATGGTCTAGTAAATCTGAGACATTTGTGCATGCTCAGTGTCTAAGTATGTATACTATTAATATATAGGTTGTACGACATGGCATCGCAATGAGTCCATGCTAATTTATAACAGACCTAAGAACCAATGATCAATTTCAATCAGTTTCATTGGATGCTGCACCGAAATATTTTGCTAATAATATTATTGTTCTTGGCATAATTTGGCTAGCAATGTGGTATTTTGCATAGGCAGAACGATTTCTGTAATCCTGAGATATTCAACTTCATCTCATTAGTTTTGCATCAATGTGCATGTCACCGTCTCATGCTGCTTTTAAAATGGAAGCATTTATTCTATGTATAACGCTTAAGAGTAGGTATAGCACCAATCACTGTTAACTGTTAATTTGCCAAAGTAGCAGAAGCAGAACATTATTATTTTGCAGAGTACACGGAACGTGAACTGTAAAGCCTGAAGCCTGTTTGGCCTTCCATTGCCATTGCCGTAGTGTAATTACGTCACATACACTGGGAATATCATTGTACGACCCATTTAAATGAATATGAATGAGAGTTCAAACTTTCTGTAAATCCACGTGTAGCAAAATATTTACATGAAGTGTAAAATCAAGAAATGCAGTTTTGGTTTCTGGTGTCATACATTTGCCTTCAGAGCATAATTGCGTATAAAGTGAGTCATTGTTATTTAATGCGCTATAACATAATGGTGTATTCTTGTAAAATGCCACATGGCACACTATAACAGGCAGGCATTGAATAAAACTTTCTAGTCTCTATGTATCACCTAATGTCCTTGGACTCTCCTGTTATTGCGATATTCGATTTGCTATTACATTGAAATTAACTGACATTAAAATATTTTGTTCAACTGAACTACGTTTGCTCTAATGCTAATTGGATTTAACAAAGTTGCCAATAGAAAAACGACTAAATAAATATTTATCAGCATAGTCACATTAATATTAATAGTTCGCTTAATCCTCTCTTTCGCAACCAACTATTGCAAAATGCTCAAAAATAAATAAAATGGAGCTATAAGTGATCTTTAAATACCAGGATGCACGTAATATAATACATACAGGGAGGTACATCGATACCTACGTCACAATTCTACTTAAGATGACATTCTACCCTACTATACTGTATTATAACTACCGGCATTTTTTCAGATTAGTTCTTTTCTGATTTATCAAACAGTACCTCCATTTTTAGTAAAATTTTATCTCGAATACTCGAGTATGCCTCAAAAAATCACATTAAAATACAAGTATTGTATAAAACCATTATGGCCAAGATTAGAGCTAGGATTGTCTATGTTCACTTTTTGACAGACACCTAAACGAGAAGAGATTTGTAAAGTGATTCATAAAGAAAAAGAATTAAACAAACATAGAATGTAATGAAGTCTCTAAAGAGTTCAAATTTCAATGTTTTTGTTGAATTGACCAACCTGTATGTGTCGGAGGGAACTTCTCAATATTGCCAAATTTGAGATCTTTCGGTCCTCGAATGCGGGAAGCTGACTCTTTAGAAGTTCGAAACATTCTTTTAGATGTGCTCGCCGATTCTTTTCCAATTTATTGTGAACCTCTCGAGTCCCAGAATTTCTATTGTTGAGACTGGTATTATTACTGCAATAAAAATGTCTCATTATAATAAATTAAGAATAAAATGCCATACAAGAAACCATGACGAATGACTAAAGGCGTAGAATAAATTGAAAACGACATAAAAGAAATTTTTACTCAGAATTGATAGGACTATTGTACTTTTTTGTGATCCGATTGGTCCCTCCACTAAAATCGAAGGTTGGCGACTGGCTCAATTGATTGATGCGACGATAGGAATGGTCTGCTGATATTTTGAAACCATTCACAGGTTCAGGTACTCTAGGGAGGCTTGCTGAGGTATTCGTATGATGGCTTTTAAACGCAGCCTGTGATAAATAGTGAATTCCATTCGGGACGACTCCATGATTGACCAACCCATTATTATGACTGGTTGTCGGTACTGCAACTGAGGATGTTCCATTGCTAGGTAAGTCTGGGAATCCTTTCTCACCTACAACAACAAAAGTCAATTTATTAGCTAATCGTTTAATAGACTTAAACCATACTTCATTACAAATAAATAAAAGCCCGTGTTCAAGTTATGGGGATGTTAAACGACCATTTTCCTCTCTCTATCTCTCGTAATTTCCTACCATTACTATTTATTTACACACCATAACATAATAATAATAATCCATCGTTCAGAGTATGTATTTAATGTATTCTATCTTATAGCTGTACGTAAATATAGTTCTATGCAATTGTAGCCACTATGTGGATACTCATGGTATGTATAATGATATCTCTTCTGTCACGTAATAGGCATGGTTGGTTGCTTCCATTTGTGTGATAAACAACATAATAAACTTACAGAATCGGTAACCTCAACCAATTAGAATGAGAAAAATAGAATTGAAACAGCATTATTATAGTACAAACGATAAAAATTTACATTGGTAGACATCTCGTGTAATCTTTTCATCTTTATGTACAACGCTACCCTTTGCTACTATAAGGCTAGACACTAGACACATGGAACCCGGCTGAGAAGAGTCTGTCTTTAGAAGAGCATTGCATACGGGCAAAATGCACCACAACATAAACATCATCATGATCTTCTAAATATAATTTGTAATTTAAATTCTTTGACTTTCATACTTTTTCATGCATAAGTATAGTACACTATTAGGAATGTATAATTGTGTTTTATTATGATTTGTGAGAATCAAGATACCTATTTCAAAGTAGTCTTTGATCCATTTTTTCTTTGGTATTGGAATCTCTCTGTTTCCCCCCTTAGGGCAGTCTTGTCGAGTACAAACTCCCATACTCATTTGATACACCGGTTTTATAAAAATTGAAAGTGACTAAAATAAATAATTTTATGTAGTAGTAAGTATGTGAAATGAAACTATGTAAATGAAGTAGGGCTGCACAAACAATCGAAATCTTCAAGACAGAATTGACACATAGTGAAACAACGTCAGTCTTGTTTTTAAGTCAACAGGATTTTTTTGATTTCGCAAGAGTTTAATCTCAATAAATTTGTTGCTTGTGTTTATTGGTAGAATTTCAAACACATGTAATAGGAATACGGGGAAAATGCAATTACGGAGAAAAATGTAGCATTGAACTGTGGTCTGTATATAGACAGACGTTGAAATCGGGTTCTTGCTTCCGTACACAGCTTAAAAATTATCAGTTGAACTGACTTTAACAGTCACGAGAGATAACTACCACGTTGTTGCTCAAACGAACTGACACGTTGACGGAGTATGGAGACCACAACTACAACTATAACTCTAGACGAGCACTTTAAGCAGGAGATTGGAAGATGTAGTCCTACACATGAGATTGCTGATATTCATGTATTTAGAGTCTTGCGAGAGATGTGAGATAAACAGTGTCATGTATGTCAATGACTTTTCTTCTGTCTGTCTTGCAGAACGATCCCAACAAGATTATCTGCTATCATTGATTGTGATATTCAAATTACACTTTTTGTTCGCAATTTACTTTTCAACGCGTTAAATCCTACACATACAAATACACAGTTGAGAAATGACGCTGTGCATAATGCGGGCGGGTCTGGCGGGTCATAACAATGAAGCTAGGTGATTTATGCTTGCGAAACATGAATCTACTTTCCAGATTTGCATTATACGTGCTTATCAACCCACCAGGAGGAGAACTCTTGCGAAAATGTAAATCTTAGCAACAGTCATTCACAATACAATACCTACATGTGTATTTATTGTTTGTTATATTATAGCAGTATGTACGTCTATAACAGTAAGTACATTCCAATGTAAATAAACTCTTATTATAATCCTTGCTATGTTAGTTTCTTTCTATCCTACACGTCTCAATGGCACTTTTAAACTGTCCATAAGATATGCCCTTCCAAGGTAACTACATATTATACCAATGTCTTCGTGCGTGTGAATATATTTATAGATAGGGTCATATACACATATGTGTTATCTAATAATGTTATTAATTAGTTATCAATGTCGATTTATGTGAACTATTAATTGTAAAGGCGTGCAACATTCTTCATTTACTCAAAAACAACAACAACAATGGAAAGATTTGATTAAGAAATTCGAACACAAATGAAAACGAATGAAGTCAATGAATATGTGTCAATCTTGAAGTAATTTCAAGAGATGCAGAGGAACTGCTGAAGATGAAAGATATTGTTACTATGATCCAATACTCACAACGAGTTAGCTGAACTGTAATAGTGCATGTGTGTTGTTTCTATCTAATCTAAAATTATATCTGTGTATGTATATAAGTAGGTATAGGTTTGTGTTGATTGAATGAAGTACAAATAGCAGGTTCCTTTTTGCTGTGTTTATTGTCGAGACTTTTGATGTGAGACGCACTACACAACAACTCTACGTATAAGAAGTGCACCACACTCGCACACTCGTCGTATCAAAAATCCAAGCCGAACACCAGACGTCTTGTCAATCCTCACTCACTTGCTTTTCAACATGGAGTATGTTCTATGTCTGTCTGCTGACGAATTCTATCAACGCGAATCTGACATAATATCCTATGTGAGTAGTTTTACACACTATTACAATACTACAATCCCTTGTCTTTGTCCGCACATGAAAACAATGTTGACGTTTTTTTCTATGTATTTTGATTTGTCTCTAAAATATTTAGAATCAGGGATGACTATTTAGTGAGGATGAAGAGTGTGAGCTAATGAAGCAATGGTTGAACTTTGCATGTATGAGTGTGTGAAGACAAAGAATAATTATTGACAAAAATGCTTTGGACTGAAAGTTCAAGACTGAAATGCGTAGAAGAAGAGTGAAAAAGAACTGGGTTGTATTCAAATGGAAACTGAGTTGACTCGGTTAGGCTTGGAGAGTATTAAAGTAAAAAGAAAGGGAGACAGACGAAATGATGAGTGTTCTTCTCAAGTTCGTTTGCATTTTTGCACACAGGCTACTTTACTACAAATTGCAAAGTACAAACTGCTTGTGCGGCTGTGGTGTGTTGAATGCTCCTCTATCTAAGGCCTGGCCAAGCCTGGCTGTATGGTCTGTGTGATGTGTGCAAAGTGTGCATATGCGAATGAGTATGTTACACGTAATGTGTATCTGTACTGCACACAAGCTCCACATATTTTACACACGGCAGTATTAGTTGCATGCATGCATTCTGGCAGGGCAGAAGAGCTGCGAAAACATTACTAGCATTTTATTCGCTATAAAATATATAGGCGAATAAAACGTGGAGACGAAGGCCTCTTTGTAAGAAAGAAGTCATGCAAGTCGGCAATAAATGTTGTACAAAAGACAACCTGAATAACTATATCGATGCGACGACTTTTACATTTACATTCAGCCAACTTCACTTAGACTCACTCACGGACTCACAGAGCTATCTTATATGATGTTATGTTATTATGTTATGTGATCTCTAAGGATCACTCGCTAAACAAGCTGCCTCTCTCCCTCCTATAACTACAACACAACTATAACTAACATTAACTGTCTTAGCTACACAACACTACACACTACCTAAACTCTACACTGTCTACAGTCTACACACACACACAAATGAATGAATGTCTACCAGTTTTTATTAGAGTTCGTCACCACCACATCCACCAACACCACCACCGGCGATGAGGTGATGTGCTGTTTTTCTTGTTCACTGTACATGTAACATCTAACGTGGCAAGAACTTAACCGTAGCCCACCAATACATACAAATACAACATACACCAACTCAACTATCCACAATAATATTTTAAAGATCATAATACACACAAAAACAACTATATCATATTATATGTATTCAAATCCCAACATAAATTGTTTTTGCAATATTAGTCGTACCTATAGCATTATAAAATGCATTTTGCACTATTCCTACATTACACACTACACTGGCTAAAATAATGTGCCTAACACTCTGCAGACTCTGCACTATAGACATTAGCGTCATACACGCACACAATAATAACACACGTGTGTTTGGTGTGCTTCACATTCATTATGTACTTAGCTAGAGACTTTACTCACACAGATATATTATGTACGTTTTGTACACCTAACTAACTAACGTGTAATTCGCTATGCATTATTATTAGTTGTTCGCAATAGGTGCATGAGTGTGTCTCTATGTGTGTAGAATGTTATTATGCTCCTTATACATTCTTGTGCATAATGCTCAGTACACCTAAGTAGAAGTACTGACATATAACAACTCTGCGTTAATATTTTGTGCTTTTCTTTATACGACAAATCGTTTCAGTTGTTCATGTTCGTAGCATACTTTGCAGTTTGCACACTTTACAGTGCATAGAATCAAAAAGAGTTGAGCAGCTTTGTGCTTCAGTCAGAGAGATGGATATTTTTCTTTGTGTATTTTGCATTTGCAGCAGTCAGCAAATTCTAGTGTCTAGTCGTCTCTCCTTCTTGCTATTGTTATTTGAGCACATCCCATTACTATGTACTAGAAGGACTGACCTCCGTGTACGTACCCCCGTCAGACTTTACCAGTTCGAAGAGCAAAACATTTTTGCATGCCTTTTAGCAGCTTTTCTATTGTATTTAAACACAAAAACATCTCCGTAAAAACTCCCCAGCTCAACAAGTAGTATCACACTCCTATAGCTCGACTTTGTTTTCGAATTCTAAATACTATATATACGTAGTCTACAATAGCCGTTCCTTTTCCAGACAAAGTGGATAATGTATGTACAAATAATACGATGTCCGTGCAGTGTAACTCAATGCTTTTACATTACTTCTTCTGGTAAATTGTTAAATTCGATAGCTGACCCTTCTTACATTTCAAGTTGGAAATGAAAGCAATTGTATGTATGATATTTGACACTTTACATTCGTTGAGAGGGATGGGTATTAACTAATGATATTGTTAAACTTTATGTAATACTAATGATTGGGCTCAAGATGTATGTACAGTGCTAAAGTATTATGTTACAATAGGAATAAAAAGATAAAATCAAGTATAATAAGATTGGTGTCTAAAAATTAATGAGTCTACTTTGGTTGGTGGTTATGATGACAAGACGAGTGATTATTGTAAGGAATATGGAGTAGACTGTTATGTAAGTGCGCATTAGACACAGAGATACACAGAACCGGAGCAAAACCAAAGCAAGATGTCTGCACCGCAAGTCAAAGTTCATATAATGTATGCGAATACTGACAGTGTACAGAATAGAATACAGACATCTGCATCTGTAATTATGACACATTTACAATTTAGTTATACACACACATAATGTACTATGAATTGCACAGATACAATAATGCGAGTGTGATTTGTAGATGTGAGGAACATAGCTGGGCGAACTCAACTCAATTGTTGAGGTTGAGTTTCAATTTGAGCGAACTCAAAGTATTTCCACAA
>JAQFYB010004857.1:0-15238 GCA_034694085.1 Pogonognathellus longicornis
TTGACGTCTAACACAGGTGTTTTAGGCTTCCCAGCTTTTGAGCCGCCTCCAAACCGTAATAAAGCAAATGGGCTATTAGCAATTGAGCAAGGGCATGGTTTCTATCTGTATCTGTATGCAAAAAATTATTAACTATAAATCTTATTAAATTTATCGTACCGTGTTGAGTCTATAATTGTGTGTAATCTATGGGCAACTGTCAGTACTGTGCAATCTGCAAATTCTCTTTTAATAGTTTCTTGAATGAGAGAGTCAGTTTCCAAATCTATCGCAGCAGTTGCTTCATCCAGAATAAGAATCTTTGTTCTACGCAATAAGCATCGAGCTAGTTTGAGAACAAATGCATACAATGACAAGAAATGTGTATATGAATATAATTACTAATATCACATAGTGGACACGAATGCTCACCTAAGCATACCAATTGACGTTGGCCACAACTGCAAGGTTAAATTATTATGAAGTCTATTACAGCATCAGTAGTAATTTAATTATTAAAATGAATTTAATGGTAACAGTACGGAATACGGATTAGTTAAAATTGCCTTAAGTTTTCTCCTCCTTCAGTAATTTCATATTCAAGACCACAGCCCTTTTCTTCTACAAAAGGTTTAAGATGCGATGTTTCCAATGCTGACCATAATGTAGCATCAGAATAACAACCAAAAGGATCCAAATTAAATCGTAGTGTTCCAGAAAATAAAACACAGTCCTGAATTAAAATAATTACGACAGAAAAAAAGGTTAGCAGCAGGTTACATATATTACTTTTTATTTAGATACAATTTTGTGTATTTAATTTGTGGTACTTGTGCAACAATTTTGTAGGTACCTGGGGAATTATCGTCAATTTTTGTCTAATATCATGTAGACCAAGTTCAACAATATCTTTTCCGTCAATTACAATCTTTCCCTCCGATTTTTCTATTATTCGGAACAATCCTAAAGCTAGGCTGGATTTTCCTGCTCCAGTCCTCCCAACAATCCCTATTTTCTCTGCAGGCTCAATACTACAATTAATTCCCCTCAAAACATAATTCAGTCCACTTCTGTAACGGGTGTGGTAATTTTCGAATATAATTCGTCCTTCATTAGGCCAGGAGTATTGAGTATTATTGTCAGAGGCAATATCTTCTTTTTCCACAGTCCAATTAGCTTCCTAAATATTAAAAATCGAGGGATTCAATTATAAATGAGTATTTTATAGGAACTATATAGCTAGTTCAAAATAAATGAATAAATATTTACCTGCGGAGCTTTAATGTATTCGTTGACTCTGTCCACAGATACAATTTCATTTTCAAGGTAGGAGGTGAGTATAGTGAACCAACTCATATTCTGTGTAATTTGAAGCGCATAAGAAAGAGATAGTCCCACTATACTGGGGCTCAGCGCTTTTCTTCCAAAAACAGCAAATAATGCAGCAAATAAAATTACGCTATTTGCAACAGCTTCCAATCTTACACCTAACCATCTGAAGATTCAAAAGAGAAAGCTACATAAAAATATAAATTTAGAATTTAGAGTTCCAAAATTTAGAAATTGCCCAACTCCAAAAGTTACCGTTCTACTGCTATGCACGGAAATTTAGTTTTCTGAAATTCATCGATTTTCATTTCACTCTGTTCTATAAATCTGTTTTGGACACGAAATGCTCTTATAGTGCTCATTCCACAAAGCGTTTCTGTAAAATGAGAGTATATCGGAGATCTAGCAACTGCTTCCAACTTGAATACTTGGGTTGCAGTCATTATATAATATTTCTGTAGAAAAATCACAACTTTTGAAAAATGATTCAGTTCACACAAAATCTCAAGCTGGTGTTTCTAAATACGAATCGAGTTCGAAAATAAAAGACGTAAAATATAATATACCTGAAGAAAAAAGTACACTAAACCAAGAGGAAACACAACTGTCAGAAAGATGGGAGTACTGTAAATTACTACTACCAATGTAGAAGTAACCTTTAGAAAAAATTAAATGTTTTTTGTCCTAATTAAGTAGTAAGAATTTTACAAATTAGAAAACCATTAAAGTCTAAATAATTGTGTCTCAAAACTGTTCCCTTGAAGCATATTTTGTACTGAGTTTTTTGCACTTGAAAATAAATGAACTATGAACTATTACCTTAAAGAAGCAAGAGAAAGCTTCCAAAAACAACCATCCCAGTTCTTGATCTATTATTTGCATATCACAAGAAAATCTATTGATTATTCTTCCCAAAGGAGTTGTTTCAAAAAACCACATAGGTGCTTTTAAAATTCGATGAAGCATATTTGCATGCAGTTTTGTGGATGCTCTGACTCCTCCTAGGCTCAAGAGAATGGCGCCCACGTACATACTTGTACATTGCAATACACCCAAAATTCCATAAACGCTCAAATAAACATATCGTTTTTCAATGTCCATGCTAGTTCCATTATTCAAATCTGTTGACCAAACAGAAAGCCAAATGTTGCTTCCTATTGCACAACCTAAAACAGTACAAATGACGACATATTTTATTACGTACAAATTGACATTCTGCAAAAATAAATAACACTTTGAAAATGAACAACAGTTTTTGCACTTGCCACTACTAATAAAGAAAAACATCACAATTGCTAATGTGGGTATCCCACCGACAGCTTTAAAATATATAGCGTAGATCGACCAACCAATTTTTCCCCGCTGAATTGCTTCAGCCTCAATCAAAGTTTCATTTACTATGTTGGCCACATTAGCTCCATCAATTATGTCTTCTGGATTCGTATTCTTAATATTCATATTTGGAACAGATCTTTCGGCTGCTTCATTTACACGCGTTTTGTTGCAGTTAATTCCATCATTTTTACCATTTCTTCTCCCCTCAGTACCATGCACAAAAAGGAATTCTGAAAATTCGCCCTTACAAACATTTTCGTTTTTTGTAATTAAAATTAAGTTTCAGATTAAAGTATCTAAAATTATTCGGATTTTTAAATAATACGTTTTGGTTTATGAGTTCGTTATAAGTTCCTTGTTCAGTAATTTCGCCATCCTTCATGACATAAATGCAATCCATTTGAGGTAGAAATTCTGTTCCATGAGTAACTAACACTCTAGTTTTATTCTTAAGCAGCCCATTGGAGCTAAAAACTTTGTCAAAAATATGTTTCCCAACATGTGTATCTACAGCACTCAACGGATCATCCAAGAAATAAATATCGGCATCGTTATAAATGGATCGGGCTAAAGATACTCTCTGTTTCTGTCCTCCACTTAAATTTATTCCCTGTAATATAATTTCAGCTTAACAATTTATCGATAAATTTTGACTCAATATATCTTGGAGAAAAAGTGCGTGCTTATTGTATGTATTGACAAAATAATCAAACACAAGGGTATTACTTTTTCTCCAATTTCTGTATTGTCTCCACCCGGCAGAATGCTGATATCAGGTCGTAATGCACAACAATCTAAAATATGTTCATACTCTTGAGATTGAAATGGCAAGCCAAATAAAATATTATCACGAAGAGTAGCATTTTGTATCCACGCTTGTTGAGAAACATAAGCAGTAGATCCTTTCACATTGACTCTTCCATTTAATTTCTTCATTTCACCTAGAAAAGCTGCGAGTATGGAAGACTTTCCGCAACCAACAGTTCCTAATATTGAAAATAGTAATGACATAAATTTTTTACTTTCATCTTGACTGCTGCTTTTTATTGTGTGATTTGTGAAGAATTTATCAATTAATTTTGTTAAAAATAATACTATTTCTATATACATACCAACAATAGCCACAATGGAGCCTTCGTTAATTTTCAAATTAATATTTTTCAAAGTCAGAGACTCAAGACCCCATTGGAAATCGGCATTTTCCATTAGCAAAGATTCTTTCTCAGTAGAATTCCTTTCAATAGCATTTTTATCATATTCCTCCGCATTCATGAAATCGTTTAGTCGTTTCAGACTTACAATTGCTTCGGTTGCTTGACTAATCATCATTGGTAAAAGAATTATTGGAGCATTTAGAAGATTGAACAAAGATAAAGAAACAAATGCCTTGTGAGCATTCAAAACGTTCGAGTCGTCAATTAAAATGTATGTTGCGAATGATACAAGAGCTACCTGTAAATAATTTTTATATCATGTAATTTACATTGGTTTTGTATGAACTGCATATAGGAATAAATTGTTGCATACAACTTACAACTATGTTAGAGTTTGCCCACATCAGCTCAACAAGGGAAATCATGTATGATTTTTTACGAAGAAAGTTTAATTCTTCTTTTCTAATTCTTTTGATTTCTGCTTCAAACGAAGGCTCCCAAGCGTACAACTTTACTATTTTTACTCCTGACAGAACTTCATTAAGAATTTTGATTCTCTCATCCTTTCTCTTCATGAAAGAGTTCTGGTATTTTTCTAACTTTGAGGAAACGATTATATTTAACGGTATTAATAAAATTAATGCTCCCAATCCAGCAAATACTGCCGGACCTAACTCGGCATACAAAAAATATAAAGCCAAGCTGATTTGAATAGGGGCTCCCCATAATTTGTCCAGCCAGGGAATCAATGATTTAACTTTGTCAACATCTACACTCATCAAGTTTACAATTTCTCCAGTACTTTTCTCTAGAATAATTATTCAATACTTATTAAAATGAAAAAAGTAACTTATTTTTCGAAATTTTTTGTATAGAACTAACTTTTTCTAGCTGCTGCAGAAAGAACAAGAGCTTTTCTGTAGACGACACAACTCATTGTAGATCTAATTTGATTTGCTAAAGTCCAAATTTGATACATGTATTGTCCTGTTGATAAAGACTGACTCGATGCAGTTAAAAATAAAATACTTGCATACAAGTATCCCTTCCATGAGTAATTGTCATCTTTCTTTACAAAAGAAATTAAAAGACTACACAAAGCAATTAGGTGGCAATTTTTAATAATGATTTTTTTTAAATAAACCTTTAGAAACACACCTCATGATTTGCGGAGACACGAATGCTAAAATATCTGCCAATTGTTTTAGTGAAGAACAAAATAAAAATTGTAATCCAAATGTTCTCGCTAGAGGTAAAATTATATTTTCAAACATCCCATTGATTTTAATTTTGCTGGAATAATTGTCTTCTTGTGAGCAGTTTATAAATCTGGATATAAGATTTTCCGATCTGTCTTGGGGTCTCAAATCCCATAGGTCAGATATTTCCAAACAATTTGAATAGCCCTTCCTAACAAGATTCCCAACCCAGGAAAGGGTTAGCCGAGATAAAAAGTTAGCGCTAATATCAGGACAACAATTTGATTCCTGCAAATGATTGAATTATTGTGAAAATTAATTATTACAGCTAAGGGCGTAGCAGGGGGCTATGCAAGGGGGATCATGGCGGTTCTTTAGAGTACTGATTAAAAATCGGTTGTGCTTACTCTACATTGTATTTGTATGGACTTATTTCTATTTGCAAGTGTGATGCAGTTGAGTAGAAATTGAGATAATGCTAATGCAACAGTTGTAGCTTCGAAAATTAAAGAGAGAACTCCTAGATCGTGTGTCAGGTATTTTGTTCGCAATATTATTAGATGCGATGCGGAAAAAATGAACCAAAATACAGCTTGGGTACTTGATGTTTGCATTTCTTTGATATGGTTCATAACTGTCAATGCAAGAGTCAGCACCTAAGAGAGAATAAAATATATAGAATGTGCATAAGAATAAAATACTTCATAATATTTGTGCAAGTATACTTGTAAGAATTAAATAAAAATCGAAACGAGTTATTTTGAAGGAAGTAAATGTGTATATACATAGTTTTAAAACAAAAATAAAGTGAGTAAAACTCACAAAAGTACAGATTTTGATAAAACTGTTGTATACTCCGATTGCTTTCATAAACTCATCCGAAAAATGGGTATATGTCATTGTGTACAAATCCCATGAAAAAGATGTGAGTTGGTTTCCAATTAGAACAGCAAGAGCTATGATTTTGATAACATTCAGTACTGAAAATGGTTTCCGTTGTCTTGTGCCGACAAGGCCCAATTTGTAGAAATGAGGTACGGCAAATATCCATAAAAATCCGCAGGGTCCCCAAACAAGAACTGTTTGTTCGAAGCATGGTGTGAAATCAGGATCGGATGTATACCATGTTATATTCAAATTCTATGAAAATATAAACTGAATTACAATTGAGACGAACTATATTATGTAAGATTATTACTATTTGAATCATAAACATTATGGAATATCCCATTTTTACCCAAAAATCAGCTTTAACGCAGATACCGGTCATTGTTGACTTTAAATGTTTGTGAAGAGAACTAAACAGACTAAACTAAACAAAAATACAACAAAAATCATAACAATTAATACATAATCTTCTTACAGAGAAGGACATAGGGCACATATGCAAAACGGGTAAACAAGTAACTGTGAAAAATGCTTTCTGTGAAAAATTATTGTACTGTATAACTGTACAGTATCATACAATACCTTGTTCTGTAACCCAACAAAACAACCTGTTCTACCAATTTCGGAATTTTAGACACAACTTGTATGTAATATTTTATATAAGATTTAATGATGCAAAAAATAATTATTATTATTTAATTACCTTTATTTAAAGCATGAGTGTTACAGTTTGATTGAACTCACTTTGTTATACCATTATTAAACATTTGTTTGAACAAACTAAGGTTATATATAAATAATTAACTCAGATTTGTAAAATAAAAGTTAAGGTAAAGTGCAACAAAACAATAATTAATGTTGAATGGAGCAGATAACAAAGCATTATGTGACATGTGTGAAAGTGTGAATATACCTAAGATATGTGCTGTGCATACAGTTTATTTTCTGTATGAAATCCTCTTTTCATTTTATACAATACCTAGATAGATTACGATGTATTTAAGATGAGTCTCAGTATAGGTGTGTGCAACGTTTTCAACTTATAAAATGCTTCTGATGTATTGACGTATAATATTGCATGTTACTTAATTTATACAAGTTTGTTGATATCTAGAGATCACGAAAGGTTACATCTTATAGCAAGTCGATAACCACATGCTGTAGTTTTATTATAAACAAGTGAATCATTCTGAGACAGTGAGACTATGTGTGTTAAATAATACCTAAGTTATAATTCATCATCTAAGAAGTGTAGCTATGTAAATGCACACTTTGCATATATCTATTGATGAAAGAACGAGTTGCACTTGCATACACGTAAATGGTATTCTAACTTTTCATATGAATAATATGACTATTGGTGTATTTAGTATCTAGAACTTGATGAAGAGGTTTTATTAGTACTCCCTCAACTGCCGTATATTAGTAAATCAATGAATTAATAAATGAATTACCATCAACATAAGTAATTGAAGTCATTTGTAACGATCTAATAACTGGATTTATTCTTAACAAATAAGAGTAGAATATAAAATTTTGCATATTTAATTTCAATACACGATAAATTATATTTTTTCTATACCGGAGTCTTTTGCCATATTAAAAAATATCGAACTTGTGTTTTCCATCAACGCTTCTGGAGTATCGAATTCTGCAATAACTCCTTTGTCCAAAACCATAATTCTAAAACACAATGACATTACATAATTCATAATAAGTAATACGAAAGTGCTGCAGCAAAACTTCAGAATCATTTTTATGTATAATATGTAATTCATTTGATGCCACTACCTAGTAGAGTCCATAATGGTATTCAAACGATGAGCTATCGTAAGTATGGTACATTCATGAAATTTGTGTCGAATAGTCTCTTGAATCAAATCATCGGTTCCCAAATCGACTGCGGCAGTAGCTTCGTCCAATATGAGGATGGAAGACTTGCCTATAAATTAATACTCGATTTGCTTTACGATATCTCGTTACAACTTAATCGGTAAAATTAATGACTTGGTAAATATTTCCAACTTACGGAGAACCGCTCTAGCCAGGCATACTAGTTGTCGTTGTCCAACACTAAAAGGAAATAAATGCAAGTTGATAATGCGATATGATAATGTGATTATTACATTTTGCATGTATTAATACCAACCTCAGATTTTCTCCCCCTTCTGTTATTACATGATCTAGACCTTCCGGTAGTCCTTTAACAAAATCTTTTAAATGTGCACATTCCAACGAAACCCATACTTCGTCATCGGAGTATAGAGAAAATGGATCTAAATTGAAACGAAGTGTTCCCGAAAATAAAACGGGATCCTGTAACCAATTGAAATGAATTGATGAATTAAAAATATAGAAATACTGAGATTCATACTACCACTAAAACTCAATATGCAATTAAATCAACAAAAATTATTATTTCCACAAAAGTTTGCCTCAAACTTTTACAGTGTTATTTTTTGATAATTTTTTTTAAACAAATTATTTGTACGAATCCTTATGATCTTATAACAGATGGCATATTATTTATTTTTGTATATACCTGTGGTATAATAGTAAGCCGGGATCGTAGGTCATGTAGCCCTATATTAGAAATATTTTCTGTGTCTATCATTATGGAACCATTAGTTGGCTCAATAATTCTGAATAGTGCCAAGGTCATAGAAGATTTACCAGCTCCGGTCCTTCCTAAAAATTTCAATGGAGAAAAATTAAATTAATTCCTGCATTGTATATAGGGATAAAAACTACTTCTAATGATTTAAAATCGGAAAATAAATTATTAGTCCATTACCTACAATTCCAATTTTTTCACCCGGCTTAATTTCACAAGTAACCCCTTTTAAAACTAAATCTAATCCTTCCCTATATCTAGTATGATAATTTTCAAACGTAATTTTGCCGTTTTCGGGCCAAGATCGTTCTGGTCTTTTGTTAGGCTTTACCCAGTCATCTTCCTGTAATTAACCATTCAATTTTAAATCAATTCCTTTACATTTCTACAATCATTAATTATTCATTTACATTGACGATAATAAAAACAATTTAAAAAGAAGAATTACTTGCACAACTTCTGAATATTCACTTATTCTTTCAGCCGCCACAATGTCCGTTTCCAAATAGGAACTTATCAAAGTAAGCCAATTCATATAATTTGTAACCTGTAACGCATACGTTATAGACAATCCAACCATTGCAGAACTAATTGTGTCTCTTTCCATAACACTAAACACAGCTGCAAAGAAAACTACAATGTTTCCCAATGCTTCCAATCGAATACCCAACCACCTGAATCAAAATATCAGAACATGAAAAATGTATTCCTTAGAAACAATTTATAAAAATATTGGTATTTCATAAATGCCTTTCGAGACAGATCCAGGGAAAGTGAGTCTTTTGCTGATTCTCAACTTTTGTTACATTCTCAGCAATGAACCTCTCTTGAGCCCCATATGCACGAATTGTCGCAGTTCCATTGAGAGTTTCTGTAAAATGTGAGAATATCGGGGATCGCATGGTTGATTCTATTCGAAAGAGCTGTCTAGATGAAGTTATGTAGTATCTCTGTTGAAAACAACAAACAAATATTTTAATCAAGCATTCTCATTGTATGAATAAAACAATTGGAGCTTGTGTAACCCACCTGTAGAAGCATGTACATAATGGACACAATAAATACAACGACAAGGAATATGGGAGTACTTATGCTGATTACAATCATTGTCGCAAGAACCTAAATAATATTCGTAAAGTTAATGAAATCAATTATATTTTTAAAATGAGCCAGACAAGTGAAATTTTTGAATATGTACCCTAAAAACAGCTCCAATATATTCGGAAATGTACCATGGCATATTTAAATCCAAAGTTTGCACATCTTCCGAAAATCTGTTGATGATTCGTCCAATGGGTGTTGTATCAAAGAATGACATCGGAGCTTTCATTATTCGAGCTAGCATTGTGTTGTGTAAATGAGTCGAAGCTCTTAACACACTAATATTCAAAACCAAGGCTGAAACCAATCCAACTAAACACTGACTGATTCCTAAAGACGCATAAACACCCAGGTACATATTTCGTTTCGGGATACTTTGAGTTCCATTGATTGCAGGATCTGAAGCCCATTTAGACAACCAGAGATTGGAACCAATTGAAAACCCTAAATATAACATGATTTAGTAAGGGTAAAAGCGAACGTAAATAAATATATAAATTAATGATCAATTACATACCTTGATAAACGACGAAGCAAAGTATAATGAAAAATAAAGCTTTTAATCCAGCTGCCCGAAAGTAGAGCAAATATACGGACAATTTTACACTCCCAACTTCAGTACTCTCTTCTTCTATCAATTTTCCAGTCTCATCCAATACTTCACTGTTCTTTCTTTGTTTTGTTAAAAGTCCCTCTTTGTCTTCATTTGTAAGACTTTCACTCTCCGACGGTCTGGAGCTTCTTCGTCTACTGCGAACTTCTTGAATCTGAGAAGATCCTACCACATTTTCCAAGTCCCGAATGATAGAACTTTCTTCATCGTCTAGTCCGTCTTCTGTTGCAGCTTCTCCAATGTATTGAATAAGAAAATCGGCAAAGGCTCCCTGCAAAGTTTTTAAATATGTATTTCATTTGAAAAATTCCCTTGCAAATTTTTTCGACTCGAAAACTACCATGTACTTTTACCTTTTGGTTGAGAAGTTCTCTATAAGTGCCACATTCAGAAATTTCGCCATCCTTTAAAACGATGATTTGATCCATTTGAGGTAAATATGTAACTCCGTGTGTTACCAAAACTCGTGTTTTATTTCTTAGAAAACCAGAGGAACAAAGCAATTTTTCAAAAATGTGTTTTCCGACATGAGAATCTACGGCGCTTAGAGGATCATCGAGGAAATAAATGTTTGCATTGTTGTACGCAGCTCTGGCTAAAGCTATTCGTTGTTTTTGTCCTCCACTGAGATTAATTCCTTTCTCACCAATTTCGGTTTTGTCACCCGCCGGAAGAATTTCCAAATCTGGTCGTAAGGCACAAGCATCTAAAACTTGATCATATCTACGTGTTTCCAACGGACGTCCGAAGAGAATATTTTCCTGCAATGTTGCATTTTGTATCCATGCTTGTTGGGACACGTAAGCCAAAGTTCCTTTTACGTTAACTTGTCCACTGCTTTTTTTTATTTCGCCTAAGAGGGCAGAAAGCAAGGAAGATTTACCACTCCCCACAACTCCTACAACGGCTACTAAAGAACCTTCCTTGATATTAATATTGATATTCTTTAATGTAACATTCTCCTCATCCCATGCAAAAGTTCCATTGCGGATAACTATTGGATGTTCTTCAGAAATTTTGTGTTCCACAGCCTTTTCATCATTTTCTTCGGAGTTAAAAAAATCACTTATACGTTTCAAACTGACTTTAGCCTCGACAGCATTTGCCAGCATCATAGGCAAGAGAGTTGTAGGGACATTTAGAAGATTGAACAGCGACAAAGACACAAATGCCTTTTCAGCGTTTAGAACATTTTTTTTGTCCATGAACACATATGTTGCAAAAGATGCCAAAGAGATCTATATCATATGCATAAATTTCTTACATTGTTATTCCTACCCACATAAAAAACTAGATACAACAAAAATAATAAATGTATTCCAAAAATTGGGAACTAAAAATATTAATGGAAGTTACCAATAAAGGACAAGAATTCCAGCAAAATTCTACTAGAGCATTAAGGTATGCTTTTTTCTTGAGTAGTTTAACTTCACCATGTCGTATATTTGAAACCTTTTCTTGGAATGATGGTTCCCAAGCATAAAACTTAAGAATCTTGATACCAGAAAGAAGTTCATTCATTGTTTTTACTCTTTCGTCCTTCTTTTCCATCTGTTCAGTTTGGTAGCTTTCCATTTTCGACATTATCAATCCATTAAACGGGAGGAGTATTACAAGCACTCCCAATCCCGCAAAAATGGCTGCACCCAACTGACTATACAGGAAATACAAAGCCACACCTATTTGAATTGGAGCTCCCCACATTTGATCACACCATGTTGACAACATCATTATCTTGTCAACATCCACACTCATCAGATTTACGATTTCTCCAGTTGTAGACTCTAAATTAAAAACACAATACTTTTATATTGCAAGATATTCCATTCTATATTTTCTTCCAAAGTATACTGTAGGTCGATAGTAGATAGATACCTTTGCGTCCGACAGTCGAAATCCGTAAAGATTTGCGATAAATGGCACAGTTTAAGGTTGATCTTATATTAGTCCCCATTACCCAAACCAGGTACCAATAATAATTGGTCATCAAATTTTGTATGATTGACACAGCCAACATCACCCCTGCGTACATATATCCTCTCCAAGCATATTCCGTCTCGTAATTCTCCACGTAGTGTATCAACAAACTGAAAAAATATTTTGTATCTATAGATAGATCCTCATTCATAAAGACAGTTCTTTAGTGTCTTTTTGTTTAAATTCTCAAGCATGGATAATGGATACCAAGTTGCTTTACCAAATAAAATTAAAAATACTGCAAAAACCCCATTAAAAATGTAATGCAACATTATTTTTACACAGCCCTGTAAGGGTTTAATTAGGTATATATATATTATACCTTAATATTAGAGGTGACACAAAAAGCATCAAGTCACACATTTGTTTTATGATAACAGCGACTAGGTAGGTCCCTCCGAATGTTTTCCAGAGTGGGATTAACACATTTCCGAATATTCCTTTGGTGGCTTTTACGCCGTTTTTATCTGGACTCTTTGAATGTTTCAAAAATGTAGCTACCAAATGATTAGATTTATCTTGATCTCTTAGTTCCCATAAATCATCAAATTTAAGGGGGTTCTTGTAGCCTTTCCAGGTAAAAGATTCTACCCAAAAGAACAGCAATTTTGACAGAAACGATGCTCGTAGTTCCGGACAAGGAATACCACCCTCCTGTCACAATTGCATTAAAATTAAAGATTCCCTTATTTCAGTATTCAGCATAAACATAGTAAGGGTACACATTATTTTCACTTACACTTTCTTCTTCAATTAAAGCGTGTCTTCCCGTATCGGCGGTAGGAGATGTGTCTGCCCAACAGTGGAACAAGAATTGTATGAAAACGAAAGGTACATATATCGCATTTATGATGAAATGAACGTTGTGAACATTTTCTCTGTGTACACTCGTTCTGAGAGAAATGGCTTCGCACACAGAGAGTAGAAACCAAAACACAAACTGAAAGCCGGATGTTCTCAAGCCTTTTATTCGGTGACATATTTGAAGAATAAATACTAGAATCTGTTACAGAATATCGAAAAAGGGAGTTAGTTACTCATTCCATAGTTAATGGGATTGGAAATGAATGATAGGTATACGCAGTGTTTGTAAATTATTGTCAGCTTACTAAAGTTAAGGTTTTGATAATTGGTGAGTAGAGGTGCACAGGTTGATGAAAATCTTCTTCACTGTGGATATTTCCGTGCAAATATTTATAAAGATCACAAGTAACCTGCAGTGCAATTATCGCAAAGCATATCACCGCTTTGAAATCACTATAGTACGATCTCTTTAATGGTTTAGCGTTTTGTAGAGTGCAATAGTTGTACACTTCAAACAAACTTGATATCCATAGAAAACTGCAAGGAATCCACAATAACACCGTTTGTTCGAAACAAGGCGTGAAATCAGGATTAGTCGTATACCACGTTGTATTCCAGTCCTAAAAGTGGTCATAAATATTTAATTGTTGCTTGAATGTTACTAAATAATGCATCAAAAATGAATTTTTAAACCATAAATTCTCATTTGTAACAGTTTGTGACCACAGTATGCTATAACATTACTACAATAATAATATGCGTACTACGAAACTACGAACCTAGTTTTGTATCTTTGTGTGGTATTTACTTAGCTGTTGTCATTTAATTGCAATCATGTCTTTCTGTCTTTGTAGTATGCGGTATAGATAGGCTCGGGGAATCGAACGCATTTATTTTATGCGTTCAAGATACATATAATATGCCTATTAAGTATATCTGTATAATATTCTGCGTGTTTATGTGTGTGTGATGCGGTAAAAAATCGCTCGAAAAGTCATTGGTGAAAGATAAAGGTCGATTTCGTATAATATTCGTATCGTAGCCTGAAGCAAAGCTTCGATCTATTTTTAGTGTTTGACAAAGGTGATCTGAATATAATAAATACATAGTTTCTATTTGTATAAAAACTAATGCATCTCATCTCATCTCATTCTGTGAGTTTGAGAGCTTAGTAATTCTCGATACAAAAATTATTAATATATATATAGGGAAAACACAGATTCTTGTTAATATTCGACATTGATTCATAAAGTATTTGAAATATTCAAATCTGAAACCCAATAATTTTAGTGCTATGTTTAATACTTTGAATGCAGTGTGGAATTTGAATAACAATTTGTACATGGAACCTTCCTACACTTCATTTTAATGCATCTCATGGTAGTACCTACTAATTTTTACTCTAAACTCTTTTATCGTGTATATACAATTATACATACATACAACACAGATACAAGATACATATAATATAAATACTGCATGAATTGCGTAATTGCGTTTGCGAACGCATGCATTCTTCGATCATTCATCTCATATCAAGTACCTTATTCCCACAGAACTCTCAAGGATATTTATTTGTATTCTTTCCTGGCAGTCAGTGTGGTTGGCTTAAAAAGTACAATTCTGACCTTAAAAAAAATTCTCCATTTACAATGAGATAACAATACCTACTTATCACTTATAGAAGCACACACGTTTTAGTGATTTTAGTATTAGTGTCCGTATGCCGTATGTATAATAGTTCAAAGTATTAAAGGAAATACTCAAGAAAATACACATTCAGAATCAGAATCAACATTGTCAGTTCGCCACACATCACATTCGCACTTTCAGTCTTGCACACTATAGTTGTGTAAAAAGTAAGCTTGTAATCTCCTAGTGTCCTAGTAGAGTCGCAGCGCAGAATTAATAATACCGTAGGTGAAGTACGGTATATCTATTCTACCTACACACAGGGATGCAATTTTCAAAATTTCCCCGGTAGCACGAGCCCCGCCCCCTGCGGGGCCGGGGCAAATTCTTCGATTTCCCTAGGGAAGCCCCGCCCACAATCCGGATTTCCCTAGGGAAGCCCCGCCCACAATCTGGATTTCCGTGGGAAGCCCCGCCCACAATCCGGATTTCCCTGGGAAGCCCCGCCCCCTGCGGGGGCGGGGCTTCCCAGGCTTGTAATAGTATATGTTGTCTGATAACTTCAAAAGGATGTCGGGCGTTTGATTTCTGTTATACAATTTGGATATGTTAT
>JAQFYB010004858.1:0-15235 GCA_034694085.1 Pogonognathellus longicornis
GCACGTATTCACTCAAGTTCTTTACCCCCACAATATCAATTCTTAAGAAAAGTATGAATAACAACAAATAAATTAATATGAACACTACATTTATTATGGTGGCATCTGGCAATCAGTTAGTGCTCGTACAGTTGCATTTACTGATTCTTCTAATTTGCATTTGTTGTTGTAACGCAATATGTAATGTACAGCTTTGAGATACTTACTGAACTATTTTACCAAACCAAACCTTTCATAAATATCATTGAATATTCAATTCATGACAAAACTGAGAAATAGCAAATAAACGACGAACCATCTACCATTCATCAATTTTGTATGTAAAGATGAAGGCATTAAAATTTAAAAACTTCCGAGAGAGATTGGTTGCTGCTGATAATGTTAAAAAAATGTTTAGCCTAATCCTAATGATTTCAAACTCGAAAACAATAAATACAGAAGCAATTAACAATAGAAATAAAATTGTATATGAGAGCCCTGCCTGGTATACCAAAGTGTGCCTAAAGTGTAATATAATATCCTGCTCACAGCCATACTTGGTGGAGTAACTCCAGTGATTCAGAAGGAAGTTAATTGTTCTTCATATCAGCAAATTTCCATAAACTTCCAGCATAGAAAAGTTATTCTGGGAAAAGTTACAGAGACATTCGCCTCTCTGGGTAATTATTATTAGAGCTTTTAATGACATAAGTGTAGAAGACGTCATTTAATCTGAAAGAAGACTGTGCTGTAGTTTGTTGTAGGTACATGTATATAGGTATATCTATAGAGGAAGGCTGAATGAATTTCAGCTCTTTGCCTCTCTCAAGATTTTATTCCTGAATGTACATTTTGTACACAATGTCATTTCATATCTACTACACGCTCTCCACTAATACCCCTACTAGGTAGAACGTATAACTGTGTTAGGAACATTACTTTTGTGAAATCACCTTAACACCCCAGCCGAGTGTATTTAGTGATGGGTGTACATAACAGTAGGCACTCACGACTTTCAGAGAACTCAACAGAAGAGAGCATATTATGTAATTAGTGTTGCTGTGTTAATTGGCTCCATTAGCAGCAGCACCTAACTGTCGCAAGAAATGCTTTCATTCTCTTCTTCTCCAGTAATAATAGCATCTAGCATTTCCTAATAGACCCTGCTCCTACTACAAAAGGCGTATCCAACCATTACACTAACGTACAGCTTATACTTACTACACCAGAACATGACGACATTCACATTCCTACTCTATAGGTACCAACTTATATAACACCAAATCCTTTATTTCTTCTTTAAACACAATGAAAGCGAATCGCAACGTTATCGTGGTGTAGACACACGATTTTGCTTCTAGAATACTATACTTATAATATAATTCTGCGTGAACAAAATAATTCCTCTACCCGTATAACTCTAAAGCTTCTTCCGGGGCTAGGGGCTCTTTCGAAACTTTGATACTACTGTGAAGCTCTACAGTTCTCCTTAATTGCCAAATCACTTCATATTACTACAATTTCTAAACAAGTGACCGAGCTGTATAGTTTTCTGCTCTCAATTAATTCTCTGTAATGCAGTTTACTTAAATACACCAATATTCAACTCTACACGTCTTTAACCAAGTTGTACGTAATGGTCGCGTGGCCCCGGTTGTAATAATACGTAGTACATTAATACACTAAATTATAACACAGCGAATTCTTTTGTTCGGATTACATCAACGAGTATAACAGGACTGAATAAATAAAGGCGTTGTAAAGAATTGGAGTGATGTAAGAGATATAGTGGTGGTGTGTTAGTGTGCAGTGTCTATGTATTTAGTTTGGGTGTGTGTTGTGTTCAAAAGTTACAGCAGAGATATGAGGAAATCCTTTTGTCATTTTCAATATTGCTTTGAATGAGTGTTGCAGACAGATAGTGGAGATGTACAGACTGAGACGTGTAAGAGAGACTGGAGCACTTATATAAAGAAGGGAAATATTTTTTCTCTCGTCTCATTTGAAAGGAAGTCTCAGAGGGAAACAATGAGACTTGCTTTGAGTTTGAGTTTAAGAAAGCGTTATGTTGTTCGCCGGTAATCTTTTAGAAGCTGAGAATAATGAGTGCGAAAAGCAAAGAAACGACAGCACAAAGGAAGGAGCTCAACAAAGAACATGCTAGAGTGATAAGATGTGAAGTTGATTCAAGTCAACCCGAGTAAAGTTAACCAACAGTCAAGGCAAAGAATAGAAAGAGAGAGAATGGTTGAAAAGAGGAGGGGAAAGACACGAGAGATGTTTGAGTTACGAGTCAAGAGCATGTCATTTTGTCTTTTTCTGCGTCATCCTATTCCTCATATATTTATCATCCATGCATTCCACTCACTCTTTCAACATCTTACTCTCACACTCCACTCCCTCGCCTCGTCTTCCTTCCAATGCACACAATAATTGTATAATGCTCTAATAATGCGCACAACCGCCATCACAATCCTCTTTCAATATCCCATATCAACACAAACTAATATTATTAGTCTTTTTATAAATATACATATCACGCTTTATTACCAGACGAAATTCTTGTATGTTGTACGTAGTCAACAGTAGGTACATACTACATACTTACAAATTTTTTCGTATTGTTTCATTTCTTAACAGTTGTAATTAAATTAATGACAAAATGTATAATCTGAACATTGGGAATATTTGGTTAATTACAAGTACTAGAGACTAGAGGTACAGTAAGAAATGGGAGGTCATAGTGAGTTTAATATTCGAATTAGATTCTTCTTGTTACCCCAAAGGAAACAATATAAAATTGCTTGTTTGCAAGTTTTTGCTTGTTCATAAAATATACCACCTGATGATTTTTTAACGAGTCTAAAAGGGCAAATGAAAATATTAAATTTCAATTACCTAACTGGAGAAGTCGACAAATACACCAAATAGAATACTAGGTTATCAGTAATGCCGGGCGGGGTGTGGAGTGGATAGTATTATAGTATATGCAACACACTACAAATTTTGTAGTTGCTGAGCTTAATCAGAGTCATGACTTGTTTGAACATCTAGGTACCTTTATGTACAGAATGTGTCAAGTAATTTTATTTCATTAATCCACCGCGAATAAAATGACGTGATAATGTTCGAACCCCATTTAACACAGCAGCATGTACAAATATTCCACTAACTGTAAAACTACGGGGAACTGTTCACGAGCTCATTTAGAAATTATTAGTGCACATACAAATTATAGGAGTGCTGTGTTAGGTTGTATGTTTATGTGGATTGTACACAGCGATATGGGATTAATAATGTAAGACGATGCTTGTGAGATTCATTGGTTTGGTGTTTTTATGTCTAGTTAAAGTCAACATCGTCAATTTTGAAGTAGTGACTCTTGACAAGAGCCAAGTTCCTTTGAAGTGATAAAATAACCGAAGCCGACAAAAGAATGAGCAGATACGCAAATTTTTTTGGACTGTATGTAAATGTAGCGTGGATCGCATCGCAACTTGCAATATGAGATTAAGCCGATACGATGAGATACTCCTCTATCAGCAGAGCATGTCGAATGTGGAATTTCATCGTACACTGCTTCTCTTACACAGACACATACACAAGGACTACTACAACACAATATCTTTGAAGTATAAAGCACTGGCAGAGTGTACGTATATGATAATGCGTTGTCTGTATATGAATAGTTTATGGAGATGACAAGACAGTACAAAGTGAGGATGTCAAATCAAGTCAAGTCACGAGTCAAGCCGCCTTTGACACTGCGAATACAACGATCGTGAAGATGAAATTGATACCGACACAACACAACGAATGCTTCGCTCTCTCTTTATCCTTTTCGCTGCACCGCACACCATTCTTCAGAAATGAGTATATGTAAAGTTTAGCAAAGCATCTATCAAGATCAACTACTACATGCATATTATCTTTAGTCACATCCATCTTCATATTTGTATCCCTATATTCCTATATCCTCATTTAATACCACTTTTCTTCTCTCAACCATCACGGCGATACAAAACACGCCATGGCTTCTGGTTTTCTTTCCTTTATGCTCACATATCACAAAGGGGATTTCGACTTGAATTACTAAGGACGTACTTATGTAAATCATCTTTACGGCATTTTTAAAGAAAAACATCAAAATGTCTTTTGTATTATTCGACTCACTTTTCTTCCTCTCCTTTTTCAGCATTCATCGCTTTAAGTTTCAAAGAGACTCCTATTACTCTCCCAGTAATTTATCAATAGAGTGCGAATCTTGGTAGGCGAAGAGTATAGAGTCATGTAGTAGCTATGGTGTACATTTCTTCTCAAATAACTCTTCTTCGCCATTTTTCCTTACTGCCAAACTACGAGGTTTGTGTGTACGTGGGATTACATGCTTATACAACGATGACATACGAAACTAACACCCACATAATGCAGTAGGTATATAAGTTTAAGAGAAAAAGTTTAAAAAATATATGAAACGCATAAAATGTAGATATAATAAAACAGTGTTGTAATGAACTACAAACAAAAATTGATTTTTCTAAGGTAATAGGGTAATAGGAATACCTGCAAGTCTACAATTTATTTTCCATTAGATGTTAGAGCCGAAAAAGAAAGGAAAAGACAAAAGGCAGAGATACATAGAAGGACTGAGTGTATGTATAGGTACGTTTAATATTGCATTTATAGCGGAGGGAGTAAATGTAAGAGAATGAATGCAGTTGTGCAATTTATTTCCCTTACGATCCGCAACCACATTGAAAACAAGTGAATCTGCTGGTACTAGACTAGCGTGTATAAGTACTGGAGCCATAGTGTAGTAGAATACTATGTGTGTAATGTTCTTGTGACTTTGGGAGTGGGTCGAATGGGAGAGAATAAGGCGAGTAAAAGGAAAGTAAAGTTGTTGTGGAGAATGTTGAATGGTAAAAAAGTTAAAGATCTCTCTTAGGCTCACTTGCATTCTATTTCATGTGATGTTGCCATAAATATATTGTGGAAGTCGGAACTGGAACTAAAAGAAGAGACGCTGGTGAAGAGATAGGATGCAGTTACTCTTAACTGGTCTCTCCTGAATTGCTGTATGCAAGTATCTTGTAAGATACGCGTGTAAGTAAAATAAGTAGTCGTTTCTACTTGGCTACAGCCTCAACTCATTGATATTTATGGCCGAGAGGAAATAAATGGAGAGTGTTATGTCAGTTTATCGCACAAGGCACAGATCCAAATCACCTCCACAATGACCGACCAAACGAGCCTCTAAAGAAACTCTTCTCAACTCAACAGCCTTACCCAATCCACTGCTTATGCTCCCCATACTTCTTCTTCTTCTCCAACTCTCATCCTATAGATGTACTTACACAATCCTCTATTGCCACACCAGTCCATAGTCCCTACACAAAGAGTGGAACCTTGGTGTAGTGGTGTAATTCGTTTCTGGAATGAGTGGAGGTGCATAGTGAATGGAGAGTGCGGCAGGAGAGAAAGTGGCTGGGAAACTACCACACTATTTTGTTATCTACGAGACTTTCTTGTGGACTACTGTTGACTGTTCCAACTCTAACAACTGTTCTCGTCGTAAGAGGCAATGGAATCGAGAAAGTCTTAGTTCTAACCTTACTTAATACATAGTTAGAGAAAATGTGCTCTGTCTCTTTCTTTCTTTAGGCTTGGCATGGCATATGTAACTTAAACGACGACGACGACCAGACTCTTTAAGCTCACAATGAACACGGGAAACTCTCATGCTCAAATAGTTATTTCGAAATAAATGTGCGGCGAAAGACCATCAAATCAAGAACAACATTTCTCACTTTCTACGATCCAAGTCAGTAGAGACGATGCGGAGGAAAGTAATGCTATGTATAGCCCATTGTGATTTCTAATGGTGGAACTAACTTTTATTTTATCCTGAATGCTTCCCATTTTCATGAAATTAACTCCTATAGAATTTCTTTTATCGTTTTTAGAAGACATAGGCTATACACAATGTACATGTGTTGTACGTTATACGTGATAGCCCTATGTATGTATAATAGCGGTATATGAGAAAATACTTTCCATGGGGATTTGTACATAGTGACTAGTACTTGTATTAGCAGTAGTAATAGTAGTAGTGTGGCAGAATGCAATTACCATATACATCCAAACCAAGGACCATCTTCTTATTCTTAGTATAAAATATCTGTATTTGTTTATACGAGTGTAATGTGAATATTTACAATGATATACATGCGAAATCAAAACATACATTCCATACACAAAGCAATTTTCAGTTTCGATTAGTAAATACATTTATTACATACATAAAAGAAAATGTTGTTAATTTGTATTACAATTTCTTCGACTTTGCTTAATAACTTACTTAGTGCTAAAAGTATCTCAGTACATTTACTAAATATTTTACTTAGGTTTACGTGTACGCATTTTTCTTATATGAGACTTTCGTATCAGCATATCTAGAAACTTTTTAATAAAATGTATATAGGTATGTATAGTAAAAGCAAGTCTTAACTGATTTTTGGTTGTATAGTATTAACAAAGAGTAAATATTCCATGCAATTTGTTTTTGACATGTGATTTTAAAAATGTGTATACATTCGTTTCGTACCGTATTGAATAGTCCTAAGCATGCTAGTACTTTCAAGTTTCAAATGGAATGACTTTTCTTAAGAGTGAATGTTAAATGAATTCAGGAAAAGATGGTCCTCGGTAAGGGTGCATTCGGCCATTATTAAGTCCATTAATGCCAATGTGACTGTGACTGACGATCCCTGTGTCTTTGATTTTTTGTTTCACTTTGAGTGTCTGCGCCTAGTAATAATCAATAATAATAATTAAAAGATTTACTAATGTAATGGAGAGTCAAAGGTTACAAGACAGTAGACAAATAAATTAAACTCAATCAGTTCTGAACGACAATGACTCGCCATAATGTCTTGGGTCAACTGCTAAATAATCTTAATAACGTATATTTCGTGGAGTTAACCAGTGTCGAAAGTGTCATCAAAAAACTAACTGCGTCGTCCTCCTATGCTCACTTGCTCCAACATTAACTCATTTACAACATCTCAGACAAAAAAGTTGTAATAAATGTCATAATATTATTTGTACTATATAAATGTATTTATCTCCCAGTTGACATTTATTACTCACCAGTCACCATTCATGCGTAATGCCAATCGCCAATGTTTAATGTACACAGACACACAAGTCTCAAATAGACTCACAAAAATAAAAACTATTTGTGTAACATGTACAAAGTCATTTATTTATAAGAAATACGAGTAGCTCCAGTTTGCTTAGGTTTACGTAAATATTTATGTAGTGAGTTCAACCTTTGGTCACTTCCATGAAATAAATAACGACCTGCTTTACTATGGCATTTGTACACACAATATTATTTCCACACAAAAACATGGCATTGTTTATCTCACATTGATTATTCCATTCAATTCACCCGAATCAATAATTTCGTTGGTGAGAGATAAGAAAGATCAATAAATTAGAACACGGATGAATCAACTCATACAAAAGAGTCAACACTCGAAACCATTCACACAGCAAACATTACTGTTCAAATAAACAGGGAAAGCATTCACAAAGATAAACTGATTATAAAATACAACTAAAAAAACTATCATCTCGTCTGACAGTCACAGTATGCTTCCCTACACTTGGATGATGCATCCAAATACATGTAGTCGTGTTATTATATAAATAAACTCAAAATAGACAGAAGCACAGTTGCTAAGCTCGCATTCATAATAATGAAAGTCAACAAAGTTGTGTGTACATTTAGATATTGTATTTGATACATCACACGCAACACACAATGTTTGCTAAGCATTTCATACGTGGACTACTATAATACTCAAATAATTCACTCAATTTACTCGCAGAATAAACACACACGGTCCAGGCGTCCTACGTATTTACATACAACTTGTGGCACACATTTTCGTTTTATTTTCTTATCTTTATGTGAGAATTCTTATTACTTCGTCTCGTTTGCCCAACCAACTACAGACGCTGCCATTGTGTATTATTGAGTGTCTGTCGCCTTTTCGTTTCTATGCTGTATTCATTTTACAAAGTAATAGCAGTAAATTGAGCAAAGCGTCTTTTCTGTTATCCCAACAGAAATTTAAACGACTCCGGCTTGCAAATTCCATTTTATCATTTGCTCATTGACATTTCTAAAGAAATTTACATAGCCCATTCATTTAAGTGTAAGTTTTCTTGCAATTAGTTGAATAACCCCAAGCCATTCCTTGTACACATAGATACAGCTACATTAAATAATGGCTACAAGAAAACCACTCGGAATGACTTGCTTTACGATTTGCGAAAGCGGATCTGCGGTCTTAAGCAGATGTTTACACATACAATACACAACATATACTACATAACATAAAATAACACAACATAACAAGTTGAGAGCAAACGAGCAAAATCCATTTGAAAACAAAGTCAACTGGATTGAAATTCTCCTCTTGCGATGCTGCGGTGTGGTCCTATATGCTACATTATTCCTCACACAGTCTCTTAACAGACTCTGTGTAATATCCACGCTAAACTACACACCACTATATTCTGCCGCTCATAAATCTATTTTAAAATCACACTTGGAACATCTAATCTCCTCGAAAAAAAGCTGTGAAATGCTCGTACAAGCTTCAAGTACACAATGAAAAAACTGGAACAAGAATTCCAACTTGGATTCAACATTCAACTTAACTCGTCTAGCTATCATCAAGCAATTTAAAAACTTCAGACCAGAATGTATCTACGCAATAAAGAGGAAACCACACACGATCATCTTGTTCATCGAGATATGTTCAACACACAGTCTCAACGTAAACAACACGAGTGTGTAGGCTACACCAAACTCATACAAATGCAACCACAGCCAAACAACAGAGTCGCATCATCATCATCGCAACTACAGAAGTAGTAGTTGTACATACCGGCATTAATCACTGAGGCGTACACAAAAGACATAATCTGTTTATGGCTACACTACACACAAACACATACACAAAATACCTCGTCCACATCATCTCCTAACAATACAGCTACATCTACATAACAATCATACAATCATACAAGTACAAGTCCTTATTCCCTTTGTATCTGTGTACAAGTAAACACATTACATTATTACACACATAGAGTACAAGTACAATCATATCATCTGTATGCCTACTCAAATAGCTATAGTGTTCCCATTGCCCATCTTATAGCAACTGACTGTTCAACTTCAACTACTTACTATCTGTTCTTAGTTGTAATCCATGCAATTGAATGCGATGCAATCTTCTGAACCGGACAATAAGTTTGAGCAGGCCAAGTGCTTCTCGTTCTACGATAATAATCTCGCATCTCTCCCAGACTATTTATTATGTATTCACAGGAATTCAATTCACCCTGCCGTCCCGTATAGTTGTAGAACGCGGATATATTTATTTTATTGTACTTGTAATAGAAGCAGTATAATATATTGTAGCTAGATTTGTTGTACTTGTAGTATGCCTAGTGCTACGCACGTATATAGACTGAGAGCAAGCATGCAAAAAATTATTGCATGCTAATGGTTAGATATAAATCTGTTACATGAAGATCTACATGAAGTATCTGGGCCTCGCATTGTATGCAATAAAAGATACACGAGAATTTTTCAACCATCTGAGAAATCAGTCATTCGGCTTAATAAAATGAACCAATATAAAACCATGAGTGAAAATCGTCCATGCGAAACATAAAGGAATTCATCAAATGAACATTGGGTTTTTTCACAGATTCGTTGTAGTAGTACATTGCTGGTTCTTTCCATATGTAATAGTGGAGTGGTTGATACATGGAAAGAAATAAATTTTTCTTGAATCTGGTTCACGTGTTTTGTGGTGTGGTGGTCTGAGAGAGAATAAGAGAAGACTCGGGTCACATTACGTAATGCTACGTTGTTCGTCTCTTCCTTGTGCAGATCTTGAAGAATAATGTAGTAAAGCAAAGGCAACGGTCAGGCCACTCGAACTCTCCTCTCGAAAACTTTTTCAAGAGAGCAAAGCAAAGGAAATTGATTGCCTTACATGACAGGACTTGAGAGTTGAGTTTCGTTTCGTTCAAGAACTTCCAGCCAAATCGACTTGGAGCCAACTCGCATCTTTTTTCTTTTTCTTTATTTTTTGGGCTTTCTTGTTACGTGGTGTAGTTCTAGTAGTTCTCTAGTAGTGGGATCTGTGTACTCGGGTGGCATGGCACTACTCGTGCTACACGCACATAGCACAGAAAGAAGATATCTAATCTTGAGGGTTGGAGCTGGGTGTTATGTAATGTAGCACCATGTCTTATAATATCTTCCCTTACACAAACCAACATGATATAAGTTGAGTTGCATTGACGATATTGTAGAGCCCAGGCTTTCAAGTTGAATCAGAGATCAGACTAACCACTTAACCTCTCCAGTGGACCTTCCTAAGCTGGACGCGACCAAAACCCAAGTCCAAACCAAACCAAACCACTTTTTATCTGTCTCTCTCTCAGACTTTTCTTCCCACTTACTTCTCCCTTTGTACTTATAACATCTCATCGCAAATAAAACCATGTCTCCCTCAATCTAATATACTTATACACACTATCTCCCTAAATCTGTATTCCACGTAGGTAGCAACTGGAAATATACTCCACCATATATAATATTACCACAATCCTACTTTCTCCTTGCTCTTTACAAAAGTCTACTAATATATACTACTATAATACACTGATGCTTATGTGTAATGTGCTGCATTTATACTATTTACTATCAGTGTCTGTGTATAGGAGAAATAAAAAGGGAATCTATGTGATGATATATTTGTAAAAGGCGATACATACTATGTATAAGGGATATATTCATGTGTTGTAAAAAGTATGTAGCTAGGAGAAAAGAAGATCCGAATCCAATTGGAAGAGACGAGACCAAGAAACGTTTCATGCATGTCAACATCAATTTCTTGCCCACAATAGAAAACAATTCGATCTATCTTCTGTTTCCCTTTTGAATGAAATCCGTCTTATTCTTTTAGATACTACCTACTTTGTTACATTACATTACGTAGTAACTCGACTATTCTATTGACTCCACACACACAGCGCTCCACTCTATAAGTATATAAGTACTACACACTACCTTCTACATTCTACACAATCCTAACATTTTAATACATACATACATCGTTGACTTTACTTTTATTTGTTGGCTGCCATTTCCTTGCCATGCGGTTTGGAATGCCATGACTATGACAGGGTTTTATAGATATGATATAACATCACTGCAGCAGTAGCACTAGTGCTTTTCTGTGTGCTACTTATTACATTGTGTTTCGGGTAAAGTGTAGATATATGGTTTAGGGTTTAGGGTTCGGTTGAGTGGTAAAAGAGCATGCTCGTCTAAAAGAGAACACAAATAACTACTCTACATTGCACTGTCGGACAAGACGTCCTACAGACAGATGAAAACAACAACAACTGAGTCTGAAAGATATACCCTGACTTCCATTAGGGACAAACCTATACCCTTCTAATATACGTGGTATCTAAATACATTTATACCAAGTTACATATAAGAGCAAATAGTGCAGCTAAATAACTGATGGGACGAGAAGTCTCTGACAATGAGTGACTTTTTGACTGAGTGAGTAGCTTTTGTCTTGTCCTGTCCCACTCAACTTCCCTGATTACCCCCAACATGAAATAACAACAGATCAATGATAAACTGACAACGAGAAACAAATGTAACTTATGCACATTGTTATACTAAGCCAGCCATTCTTGTCCCATACCTTTCTTTGGCTTTTGCTTTAAAGTCCTAAGCTCGACTCTTTTGTTAGACTTTGTTTTATTTTTCTTTGCTAAGTGGATGGATGAAGGATGAACTGGTGGTGAGACACAACATATTCTAAATTCTTGGCCGCAAGTGCTACTCGTAAACAACCCAAGAGCTTTTAGTCGGGATTTCCACTGGAATTTATGCCGACTCATTGTGATCTTCTCCAAGTAGACTCTAACACTCATAAAAAATTTGTATTCAACTTTTTCCAACAACTAACGATGACAATAATATGATATTCTTCAAATCACTGCCAAGCCCTGTACTTTCTTTAACTGTCTGCTCTCGACAACAATACTTTTGCATTCCTCCTATCAGTCCTATCCTTTATTGCTAAACAAAAAACTGCTTGTAGATAATAATACGTCATTTTTTATTAACCTGCTTGAGACCATTACATACTGGTAATCGTAAGTTTCATTTGTGATGATTGCCTTATATTATTGTTTAGATAGCCAAACAACTTGGTTTGATATACTAGAGTGGTGCAGTAATATTCCTAATGTACAGGACATGTATTATAGAGGAGGATTAGAGCAATGTAGATGGTATAGTAAGGACGTGACTAACTGAGTGAGTGTAAAGGGTAGAAGTTGAAGTGTAAAGTGGTATTGGAAGTGTTAGTATAACATTTGGGTTGTGTGTGGTGTGATGTGACCTCGAGCATGATATGAATGTACATCAGCTACTTGCGAGCAATCTCGTAATACTTAATCAATAACCTGAGAAAAAATGAATTGATGACTCGAAGCCTATCATTAGCCAATCCCTTGTCAACAGACGGCAACACGGAGCACTGGCAGCATCGTAATCATCCCTAATCAACTCGGATCCTTTTTCCATGCAAGCTGTTACTCGATCCAGTCCAATACCTGCCATTAACTAACTACGTTATGATTGCAAATACCAACTCAACTCAACCCAGAAAACATTCCTCCATTCTTTTCCTACACACACTAATATAATATCCTTTTTTAAGTCCCAGACTATTACACACTTGGCTAACAATTTTTGCAGCTTGCAATTTCCAATGTGTTATTAGCATTATTAGTATAAAGCTACATTCTGCATGTCTGGTACTTAAAAGTGGTAACACTAATACCATAGAAGGATCTGCAATAAATTACTAAATCCACTCACGAGTTTTCCTAGAGAGCAACCTGCCAGGTAGATACATAGTTTATATAGGTACACGTATAATATACACATGGCATGCTAAATAGTTCCCCATGAAAATTCATTACTGTAATTAATCAACATTATTGCAAATTCACACCTTTGCACTATTAACAGTGGGCAAGCGTGAAGAAGTATAGTAGTAATGAACATTTTATTACTACCACTCTACACTGCGTGCTTGGGTAATCCACAGCTCCTTCCCAACACACACATCATATGCACACAAGAGTAACAATATGGACGTAATGTACGTTCCTTTCTAAGTAACCCAAGCAAATAGTCTCTGTGTGTGTCTATGATGCAAATTGGAAGCCTTTACATTAAGTAAAATAAATAGTGAAAGATATACGAGCGTTTTAGGAATTATAGCGATAAATAAAAGAGTGATTCAACATTTGAGGACATTAGAGATAATATGCGGCCCATTGGAGATGAAAAAGTCGTATAAATGAGCCACAACGGGTTTTCCGGGGCTGTGGTCTTCGTCGTCATCCAGTTATTGCCGACTCTCGGTACGCAAGCACTATTTACTGCATTAGAGAATATTAGTGTATACTCCTTGCTCGTATAATATGAGAGGTATCATATGCACTATACGTATACGAGGAGGAACTGTAGTCACAAGTCCTTAGAATTTCATTTGTCCTCATTGAATGAATACACACAGACCTCTCTTTTCCCTTAACAATATTAGAAGTGATATTATTACTGCTGCTTGTAGTAGTGCCGAACATACTGCCAGAGCAAGTATGCGTTTCTCGTAAGTAATTCCTAAAAGTCTCCCTCATGACTCATCCTAACGACCCATTTTACGACCTCAAAAACTTGACTTGGAGCTAATAGGGGAAAACGGGCCATTAAAAAGTGCAACTTCATCAGAAATCCGTGTCAAATGGAGCCCCTGCTGATGCCAAATTGTCAAACAAGCTCTTATTACTCCTATCCCATCTCCAAGCCTCCTCCCCAACTTCCACTCACACATTATTATTATATTACACACATTATGACTACTACCCCGCATCATCTCCACATTCTCATATTATTATTATTATATTGTTATGTACTGTACTTACACTCTGTGCACTAATAGTCATAGTAATGTACGGCATGGCATGTAGTGTCGTTCAGCTTACTTAGTTAGATTTCAAGGGAACCACACACACATAATAATCTTGTATAGTGTATAAAAGTGCCATAGTAATAGAGAGTGTGAGTGTGAAGATGAAAGCGAACTGAGTGAGGTAGGCTATATCCCTGTGTGTTACGTAATTCATATAAACACATCGTACACGGAATACATTTAGCAGAAAGAGATAGGGAGAGAGAGAGAAGGATGATGGAGCTTAAGCCACCCCGAAACAAGTTGACTCTATTAAGAGCCACATTCCGTCTATTTTCCCCTATTACATTACTACACATTACGTACATACTTCCCGGCCACACTTGACTTGACACAGCCAACGAGACTTATAAAGCAAACCACTCATAGCTTTATTATTATTCCTTTTCCGTACAGTCGACGACTACTACTACAGATACCAATAACATTAACTACGTCGTCCTCCTCGCCTCCTCTCAGTCGTGCTCAAACCAAATATTGCCTTCCGTCTAAACTCACACATAATATTATTATTACACTAAAGGGACTCTACATGTGCTTATATGTTATACGTAGGTACTTATACTACTAACAGTTATGTATAACATACACGAATATAAAAGGTAGTATATTTTATAAGTCTGTGAAGTATCTTGCTCTTTTCCCAACTGATATGACTATACTAAATGTTGGGTCGGGCTGGAATATCTAAGAGAGGAATCTGAGAAATTGTCTCATCTATTACATTAAAATCCCACATCCCATAATGATCCAATAGATAGCCATTATCTACCCTCATCTGCGATATTTATATCCGACGGTTATTGTATGTAGTCTTCCTATTAAGTTAAGGAAGGATATTCCTTTGAAGTTTGTACGGAAGGGGTAGGTATAGTAGGCACACCATACTATGAATACTTACTGCTACTACTACAAATACTAGCTAAGTCAGTTAGAAAAATGCTTTGTCTCCTAAAATAAAATCACTTTAATAAATTGCTTCCTCTCATAAGTCATAAAAGATCACATCGTATTTTAAGTAGGTATCATTGAAAAGCAGCGGGAATGCTGTGTGTATATAGCTCATGGTTTCTAGAAAAGCAAAGGTT